>JAOEGS010001031.1:88376-108172 GCA_025447755.1 Corythornis vintsioides | reverse complement strand
GTTAGAGCTTCCTTTCCTCTTCATTCAGGGAATATTTTCAGTTTCCCTAAGCTTGAAATATCTATGTATTTGTAGACTACTATTTAACACTTACAGATTCTCTACAAGCAACTAAGGGGAAAGCTTTAAAAAATATAAGCGTAATATTAGTCACACTAAATTGAGAGAAGTTAGACTTAGTTTCTCTAAATAGTTCAATAAATATAAATATGTTAAATGATTAAAAATTTAATTAAAAACTGTCAGAAAATAAAGTGTGGAGGACAGTTACACATTGACACAAGTAAGTGCATATCCCTACAGCTCATTCTTTCTATTATTTGATTCAGCTCTACCCAAGGGATTTCAGTGCTGCCACCAACTTTTTGATAACATCATAAATAAAAAAAGTATGGTGTGACTCCCGGATGTTCTCTATAATCTTAAATAGTAGATATAAGAAATTTACAGGAGTCTACAATTGCTAAAACAAATATTGATATATATTCATTAAAGTACACAGTAAATATTGAAGAAGTTTACAAAATCATGAAATAACCATGTATAAACTAAACAAGGAACTGTAATACACCAAATCTCTCTCCTCATGCTGCCTAGCTCCCCAACCCCAAGAAGCAGAGGACAGTCCATTGAGCTAGAAGGAGTAAGATTTAAACAGGTAAAAGAAAATATTTTACACAACAGGTAGGGAATTTCTAAAACATTTTTTTTTCACAGGACATCCAGAGGCACATGATATTATCAGATTAAAAATGTTACAAGACCATAATAAATAGCTACCATTTGGAGCTGTCATTAAGAACTCTGCTGAAATCTGGACTGGCTTATTTCTTTCAGGATGCTGAAAAAAATTCAAAACAGTAGTGCTCGTATCTGAACACAGGAATATGTCTTAACTTTAACTTCTTTTGTTATTTTAATGCAACAAGATTTTCACAAGCTACAGTCAAAAGCAATACAACAAATTAAATGTCTCTGGTTTTGATTTTTCTGTATACTGTTTTTGACAGTCCTTTTACAAGGCACGCAGATTGTTTTCACAAGAACAAGTCAGCATTGGCAGGGGGATACAGATTACCTGCATGACTCTCTTCCATCTCTAAATCCCACAAAGATATAATTAGCATGCTAGTTTTCTTGTTGAGTGTTTTATATTGATGGTATTACTCTAACAAAAAAAATTCAAAGTAAATCAGGAGAAACCACAGCTTCCTATGAGGTTTTCCTTCCAGACCACCAATACTCCTCTATCATGCTCTCGGAAGTTTCAATTTCAACCATTATGCTTTATCCTTCAAAGTCTTTTCTCTTACTCCCCTTGAGATTTTGCAATTAGTACAGAACTTGGCAGCTTGGAAAAGGCTGGACTTCAGAACAATGATGTGCTCTAACAACCAATACAGCTATGAGAAGAAAGAAAAAATTTCAATATACCACATTTGTACACTGTTCTCTTATGAACAGTAATTACATTTGCAGTGGCCCCAAACACAAAAAACATAATCAAAAAAAGTAAAAGTGGTAAAAGTAGGGTGGTTTTTTTTGTTGTTTTGTTGCTTTTTTTTTTTTGGTTGGTTGGTTTTGGTTTGGTTTTTTTTGTGATTAATTATGTGCATACAAGCAAAAGATTCATTTTAAATTGCCTTGCAAAGTGTACTTGCAGAGATTAAGTCCATATGGATATGGGTATCTGGCCAATCTTAGGCAGGTTAATTCCCAAAATTCTGGCTTTGTTAATATTATCTTCTGGTATTCACACCTTCAATCATTGTAATCAGTAAAACTATACAGCGCATCCAGTCAACAGAAAATTAAGTAAATCCTATTTTGCTTCGTTAGTCTTAAAAAAATATATATAAATGTCAGTTGAATGTTGTTCCTTTACTTTTGAAAATGATACATGTACAATTAATAGTCCTAAATCAAAGCTTCCAATTTGGTTTTTACATCTTATCTAGTGTTTGAGGAACTTAAACATTTAAGTGGATCTTGAGAACTGGGAAACCTCAAGTACAAACAGGACTGAAAATATTTTATCTCAGCTTGGAGAGAATGACAAGAGTGTGGTTCAGCTGTTTTCAAATTATGTGACAGTGCTGAAAGAGTACTCCAGAGAATTGTTATTTTTTTAATATTGCCTTACTCAATACATCCCAAGTGGGTTTGACAGAAAAGTCAAAGCATAAAAGACAGAAAATGAAAATTTCATTGTGACAGAGGAATTTTTCACTTGGGAAACATTTTCAAGATTTTTCATTCCCAGCTGGATGGAGAGAATTATAAGTTATCAGAAACCACTTATGATAGTATCTATTGTTAATGTTTTTAATATCTCCCACAGTAAAAACTGTGAAAGCAATCAAGCCACTGACATTTTCTTTCCTCTTTCACTACCACTTTTATCTGATTAAAACATAAATATGGATACCTAAGCCTCCCAGAAAAGATAAAAAAGGCTTTTCCTTTTTTTGTGAGCCTCCATATTTCCTGATTGTTCTGTTATGCCCATTTGCTGTATGCTACACATTCAATATTTTATGACTGATAAATGGGCTTTTTCTTGCCTAGTGCAGGGCTTAATTCTTTTATATGTGGCTTCTCGTGCTGACTTGACTCAGCGTGGTCATGGTCTGATTGCCATAAAATAAAATGTTAAAAAATGTTCATTCAAAAAGTGGAACAATTATAATTGCTGAAAGTAGCAGAGCTCCCTCAGGCATCCAGAAGAGTTTCCTGGTAGCCATCACACCCCTCTAAGAATCAAAGTGGTTGTGGGTTTATGTGCTATGTCCTGAGACTATTTTGGAAATCTGTTTTATGTGAATGACAAATGACGTGTGGGATTATAAACAGTCACGATGAAAACCTCTGTATCACTGAAAAGCTCTCTCTATGCATATTTATCAAGTGCTGGCAGAATTAGGTCATACCTCTGCCAAAGAAGGGATAGTGATGAATAGTCCCCAGCCTGTGATCACCTGTTCAGAACAGAAGACCAAGTTTGCATGATTTTAAGCCCGTGTTGAGCAAATCAGTGAGGGTAGCTACAGTCATACAAGGCTTCAGAAAGGGTCTCGAGTTTTTTTGACAGGGAAGTGAGGTAAGTTCAGGCAAACCAATTAAGATGTCATGACAAGGCATGGAAAATATGAGTGCAAAATTATATTTAGCTCTTTTACTCACAATTTAGAAGAAATCCAGAGAGGAACTTTGCTCTCTATCTGTCATTGATTCACCTCTGTCTCCTTCACTGACTGTTCCGTTGTAGTCAAGATTTGGTATTCTTGGATAAAAACCATTATAATATTATAACTAGTATACTCAAACACATAACAACATAAAAGCAATACACTATACTCACAATGTAACCTAGTCAAATGAATATCTTAGAATCTTAATTTCCTGAAGTGCTCCCCCATCTCCTAACAACATCTGTCGTCTTGTTTCATTTATGCGATGTGAAGTATCTCGGTCACAGATTACTGGGAGGCAACTCAGTTTCATGTTTATTCACAGATCACACACACAGATTGTATCCAAGAAATCCTCTGTCAAATAGATCTACCTTGAAACAAACAGCATAATGACTAACTGCTGAATAGAACCTGATTGTGTTTTGTGTGGTAGAGATCACAATGGTTGGATACATTCTGTGCCTAATTCTGTGTCCAAATATATTAAAAAATCTGGCCCTGTGTCTCAGTTTATGTGCATGTGGAAAGATCTTTTGAGATCATGAAGCAATGTCAGTTTTGACAGACTGAAGTACTCACCTCATGGCTGTATCACACCTAAGTAGTCAGCCTAAAACAGGACATACAGACACCTCTGTTTCCTTTGTCTATAAATAACAGTCTCTTGGCAAGTCCTACTGAAATTACTTACGTTGGTGGCCCAACTGAGTTTTAAGTCTGTAGCTACTAAAGAAAACCCCAAACAGGGACATTATTTTTTCTGAGAATATTATCTGGTTTATTGGTTTATGAACCAATCTTTAAGATTTAAGCAACAAAATGAAAACACTCCTTTATTAATGCAGGTTGTACTAGTACACTTCACTTAATCAGGATGCATATAATTAGGAAATCTGGTTAACTGGGACTTTTCCTAGGGAGCTGAATTAAACCAAATGAGTTTTGACTGGCAAGGGACAATGGTTAATTGGGATGATAATTCCACTTAATTGATGTGCCTGCAGGCAGTTAAGGGGTCTGTGAGGCTCAGAGGCTAATAACTGCCTCTCTCTTCAACAGACCATCCAGAATCAGTAAAACTAAATGGTTTTAATGTCCCCATGTACACATCAAGCATTGATCAAAAGTTCACTCTCTTAAGAGGTCATCATCATAAGACTTTTAAGGAACTTGGTGGTGCTTAATTTTTCAAAATATGTTTCATCTCAGAGTAAAGAGACAAGTGATCAAGATTTTTTCCTAGTGGTGGAATATTTTACTGCCAATGTTTCTCTCAGACATCAGATTTCAATATTGGAAAACAAATTACAATAAAAAATGAATAAAAAGTCTAATACGTCTAGTACAAAATTGCATTTGATATTCACAGTCATCTTGCATTGAGATCATAAAAAGTAATCTTCATTATTCCCTCTAGCAGAAGAAACAAGACTTGGTTTCCTTTGCTCCCCCTGGAGCTTCTCTGAACTATGTTGAATTCCACCTGAAACTTCACCATAAAAGCCCAAAGGGAGCACTCCCACATCACTGGCGCATGGTCTCCTATTTGCTACCCTTCCCCAACACCTGGCTGCATCACTTCAGATCCCTCCCAGGCCATCAGCCCACATCCTAACCAGCTTGCTTCTATACTCCAGGTATGAATCAAGCACCTTGACTATTATTTGGCTCATAAGACAGGGTGCCAGATTTGCTACTGCTACATGATATTGTCTGTTAAAGCTAAATTGCATGAACTGGAACATTAAGTAGACTGTAAAGGATGACATCTAGGTAGCTTTTGAAAGCATCTAACCTCTCTGGGCAGCCTGTTTCAGGGCTCCACCACACACATAGTAAAAAAAATTTCACACATCACCCAAATGCCACAGATATTAAAAAAGGCAATACTGAGCAATAAGTTATTTAGGTTAAATGTCTACTTCAGAAGAAAACCAATTTGAATATGTATCTTACATGTTCTTTCAGACATGGGCAATTGTTCCTTTTAACATAGGTGACTAATAATGGAAGCAAAAGTGTCACTGAAATGAACAATCAGTATGATTAACGGCAATATACAGGCATTTGGAAATACAATATGATTACTCCTTTCAATCCTCTTTCACTCCACTCCAAAAACTAGGTCAAAGAGAGTTATGTTTGTAGATGAAATTGTAAAACCAGTTACATAAAATACTGAGACATTTAACTCATGTTTCAGTTCCGTATTTGTAATGAAAACTGAGGTTTTATTTATCCCATCTGACATGGACAGAAAGTTTTATCTCTCTAATACAACAGAATGTGAGACTATTTCCACTGTATGCAATCACTTCCAGATCAACCACCTCAGCTGAACACTTTATCAGTTAGTATCTTGATTTAAAACTGAGACTGAATTAGCAGGGAATACACTGAATTATTTGCAAATCATTATTGTTGTATACTAATTTTTTTAGTTATTCTCTTTTGAATGAAATAAAAATGCAGAACAATGTCCACAGAAATATCTTCCTGGCTTGACACTATGAAGTATTTTAGCAACTATTTGGACAGTTATATTAAAACTTTTTTGATACTGCTTTGTGTGGTAAAAGTCTGAAGACTAAATAACTATTAGAAATCTATGTGGCTCTTCTGACTGGTTAGGATGCAAGAGCTGACATGAGAGAGTAGTCAAAGAGAAAAAAAACCCAACTGTATGAAATGTTGGCTTAACAACAATATTCTATTTACTGAAAACTTGGTTTAAGGAAACATCTGATTACTTTGACACTCTCTGTCTGAAAACCCAGAGATAACCAACAGCTTGAAGGAGAAGGAGGTGCTTTTGATGTGGAAAAGACACAGAACTACTTACTGACTGGAAGCTGAATTCATGGGTAAAAAACTCCAATCTTGAAAACAGGCACAGTTTACTACCAGTAAGGGTGACTAAAGCTTAGCAGGAAGATATGGAACTCCAGATTATCTGGAGCCTAGAAGTGAAGTTTGATATCTCTATGAAAGTACATTTTTTAGGAGAAATTCTACCACCTGTGTGGGATGGGACTCAAAGGCAATCGTTGTATTTCCCATTTTCAGAATATGTGAATCTATAAATTTTCCCTTGGCTTTCCTTCACAGGTTCTAGGAGAAGAGAACTGCCTAAATTATTCCCATCACAATCAATACATGCCTAAAGAAGATGTCTGTAGGTCGTTTAGAAGGGTCAAGAAGCTCTTTTGACCCCAATATGATGTTGGTCAGATGCATTATTTCTTGTCCTTACAACTATTTTCCCTAGAAATATTTGTGATCCACAAGAAACCTTCCACCTTTTGAGACAGGACACAGGTCAGTTTATGCCAGCAGAGAGCCTTTCATGTGTATCATATAATGCTTTACAACCCAGAAGGAAGACTGGCAGGTTTAGTATAAAAAAGGGATTCTTTCTCCCTTCCTTATTCTCGATCCCTGTTAAGACTGGCTGTAAAGAATCTTTTTTTTTCTTCTTTTTTTTTTTTTTTTTTTTTCATAAATTGAAGTCCTCAGCTGTGCATTCAGGTAGTTTTTCTCACCTGCTATGGGTGCCAGGCAGTAGCTGAGTACTTTTGAAGAACAACAGGATGACCTGAGACCAGGATACACAACTAAATCTGGTGGTCTTGGTATAACAGTAGCTGGATGAAACATAACAGCTTAACAGTGTATAATAATAGATTACACTATATTATAGTAATATACATTCTAATAATTATAGAGATATATATCATTATATGGAACACAATGCATACACTACAATAATAATATACACAAGCAATGTAGTTTCTCTGTTCCCTCTGGCCTTGAACTACATAAAATCAGTACTAGCTCAGAACTGATTAAATGTCTGAAGTACAAGTCAAGATTTAATTGATATACTTTATAAACAGCCTTCAACTATGGTCCCCAGATATAGTTATTCACATAAAAACAGGCTAGGATATGTCAGGAAATGAAATACATTCAGATTTTGTTTGCCATTTTAACAATAAGGATATGACTTGGATAGCTGTTTGGTTTGAAATGGGACACAGAAGAAAATTTATTTTTTAAGCGATATTGCAATACATGATTGCACTACAAACAAAATGGGCTTTTGTATTTTAGTAGAAAATATTATTTCTAACCACGTAAAAAATTGAGCTCCAAGTGGAGACTGATTAACCAAATTAAACCAGACATCTCTTTAAAGATACCACAACATATTCACACTTTGGGTCACAAGAGGAAGATGGTACACCCACACTCTCATGAAGGTATGCAACAAGTATCGGGGTCTTATACCATTTTATGACATGAATCACTCACTGTACCACACTGAAGCTGTGGTAGTGAAGCAGACTGTCAGGATTCCCATTACACAAATATTTTTCAGAGCTTTATATCATCCCTGTCTTTAATGGCAGCTGCTTTCCATTTGGCATGCAAAGTCGGCCCATGGATGCAGTTTGTTTTACTGACATAAATCTATAAAGTGCTTCTCAAAGCAAGATACAAAAAAAAGTGTAGACCAGCCAATACCCAAGGCATAATCTGTCACTCTGATGTGTTTGTAGGCAGAAATTTTAATCAAAAGCAGAGTAAAATCCTTGTTTAATTTAGCGTTTCTTTCGGTTTCTTTCACCGATTTGTAACTGATCAGTTTAAGGATAATGACTGGGCAGTGATTAGAGCTGCTTATTGTGCTTATTAGAGCTGCAATTGCCCTTTTTGACACTGAGGGGATTTTTGTAGCTCCTCTGAGATGAAAGCTCTGGTTTCCTGAATCTGCTGTAACTACAATCACATTAGACATCTTGATTGCTTTTTCCCATCTCTTTTAACTTGCTGGCCCATGTGTGTTTGGCACCTAAGGAATTCCCACAGGATAGGGACTTGTGACCAGATTAAAACAAATTAGAAATGGCATCTTTAAAACAAAGCATTAATACACTTCCTCAACAGTAGCAATTATGTAAATAATACAATGATAACAATGAGGAATTATTAACTGTCACTCTAAAAGTGACCTTTTTTGTTTTTGCAAAGTTCTCCGTGCCCTTTTGAATTTCTCACTGGTTGGAAATAACCACCTTCTGCCTATATTTCCCTACCTGTTGTCTCACTGTCTATTAATTTAACCCTAATCTTAGAGCCTGCTTAGGAACCCAGGGTTAACTACTGTTCAATATCTTTTGAATTTTCACACAGTTTATAAAAATGAAGAAAGAAACATAAGGAAAATTCTGAAAAATAATGCTTCCATTGCTTTTACTTCCTTCTGTAGTGTTCTTCTCAGGCTAACTGTGCTAAGTATTCATTATAAACAGAAATGTATACACCTTAAACAGAAACAGACACAGATGCTGACCAGCTTGTCTCATTGTCTGCCTCCAAAAATGTCTAATTTGCTCCCATCTGACCCTAAAACCTCCGATTTTCAACAATGCTGTAATTGAGGTTTTACTCACTGGGTCATCATCTCCCCTGGGAAGTGGTAGATTCCACAACATTGATTCTAAGATTCACCTCAACAGGTTACTGGGCCATTTTATCTACCTTGTGCTGTTCCCATGAAAGGCTGATCCAGATGATCCTTGAGGTCCCTTCCAACCTGGTATTCCAGCACTCTATCATAAGTCACCAAAGGTCTTCCTTTGTAGTCAACGGACTATGGGCAGCTCCAGAGAATAATTCTTCTCTTATTAAAATAATTTTCTGTTTTTTAATTTCGATGGAAGCATGTGTTTCATCTAGATGTTTCCAAAGGGTCTAAACCTAGCAGGGAGGCAGGACATAAGATGCATCCTGAACCTCATCAAGTTGATGACTGGGGATGCACTCTGAGGCATCATTCTCACACAAGAAGTCTCTCTTCACCTGCTTAATGGTTACAAATTTTGCTAGAGTCTATGTATTGCACCCCCTGAGTCCCTCTGTAGGTCTCATCTAAAAGAAACTGCTACATTGAGAGAAGACTATGCTGAATTGAAATAATCTAATATCAAGATACAAATCTCCATCTTCAAAATGTGATACACAAACCAGGTCTGACAGATGAAGTTTCACATACCAACTCCTTAAGAAAATTGCTACAGATAAATCTACTTAGGGAAACTTCCTTATGAAAAAGTTTTAAGTTTAAGAAGTATCAGCTGTCACTAACACAAATTTATCAACAAACTTTCTCAATGAATATGAAAACAGATTTGTTGATAAATTTATTTTTATCAAGCCACACAAACATTAAAGTGGAGTTAGATTACCTTCACAATTTTTTATGAGTTTCAATCTTTCCCAACTATGCAGTGAAGAACTGGTGTCAAGTCACAGCACAATTACCACATAGTCATGCTGCTACCACAAGTTCTTCTTTCACAGGCCATATGTCTATTCCACTGCTTGTCATTCCAAGCCAATTAACTTTTGACTCATTGGTCAACTCCAGCTGTATCTGACAGATGTCCTCTAGTCCTAAAACAGTCAATCCTTCCAGTCTCATGAAAGTGCTCGTCCAGAAGGTTGGGGAAGATAATTGTTAGTGACCTTAATGAAGAGAAAATGCCCACACAAGGTCAACCAAAACCACCACAAATTAAGTTGTGAATGGAATACAAAAAAAAAAATAAATTTCAAACAGAACACACACGCCTTATATAACCCCCCAAAATCCAAACAAAAGTCACAAAGTTGTTAGAAATCAGAAACACAAATCACAGAATGTTAGGGGTTGGAAGGGACCTCTGGACATCAATGAGTCCAACCAAATCCAGAGCGGTGTAAGAGTGAGGACTGGTGTAAGATTATCCATTGCTTTTAGATATGCATGAAGATGGGGACGCTCATAAAGTGTTAAGTGACTGCTTTAAAAAAACTAATAGTAGGCTTTTGGGGTTTTATTTTTGTTTTCACACATAGTGCATAATTGAACTGTCAAGCTCATTTCCAGCTGATATTTTTCTGATGCCAAAAACTTAACTACAGTTCAAAAAAACTCAAGAAGAGAAAAAAAATCTACCACAGTGTATAAGGCAAGATGACCTGGATATAGTCATACAGTCAATTTTTGACAGATGGAAGTTGGCGGAAAACAACAGAGGAAAGACTACTCTACTTTTGTGCTTTTTCTTTTATGTTTTCCTAAGAAAGCCTAACTCAGCATCCTCAGAATTGGCTACACTGACCTTTGCTGCATAAAAAACAAAAAACAAAACAAAACCTGCCATTAAAAACATCTCTCTTCCCTTTCTAAATGAAAAGAAAAGGAAGAAAGATACCAAAATCATAACAAACCCCAAACCCCAACACATTGTCTGGGTATTATTTGCAGTATGCTTTTCAATCTGAAATAAAAAAAGGAAAATATATTTTTTTGAGTCTACCTCTACAAATGAATTAAGCTTCAAAAATCCCATTGTCATTTTGCTGAAATAAGTGAAATGAAGATAAAATAACCTGGCTAAGCCACAAATCAATTCCTTGAAAGTGCCAAAATAAAGAACTCTTTTCTCTTTGCTTTCAGTCTTATGTTTATAACCTCAGTATTGTCCCTTTCTTTCCTCATATTGATGGGAAAAAAAAAAAGAAAAAAAAAGAAAAAAAAAAGCCTAGTATATATAATGGAAACAAGTAAAAACTTTTTGCACATTGTCATGGGTTAGGGTCAGGCTGGCCCCTTAGACCTATAACAGACACTCTCTGTTAACCTCCCTCCCTTCCCAAAGGGGAAGAGAAGGGGAATAAGGGAGAGAGACTTAGAAAAGGATTAGAAAAGGAAACTAGAACAGGAAATTGAAGGCAGAATGGACTGAGTCCCCCTCAGTCACTGGCCTTTGATGAAGAGATACTGACTCTCCTGATCCCTCAGCTTTATACCGAATACAATGAATATAGGATAAAATACCTCATTGATCAGTTTAGGGTCACCTGTCCTGACTGCTCCTCCCTGCAGGTGCAGCCGTTCACTTTCTGCACCTCTCAACATGGTACACATGATCCAGCAGTGGCCTCGGTCTACTCACCAATCCTTGATAGTAACTCTAAACATGGGGTGTTATTACTGCCAGAAGCAGACACTGCCTATGAAAACATGCTGCTAACTTCAGACAGTGCAGTTAGAAGAACTGAGCTGAAAAGTAAAATCACTGCACAAAATTAGTTCTGTTCTCACTCAAACCAAATGATTGTTTTCATTGTTACAAATAATTATTTTTATGAAAATCTATTTTATACGCATTTTTCATTACCACTTTTATATACAACCACATGGAATTTTGTTTTCAGACCACAAAGTTGCAACCTTTTCACTGGCTCAAATACCCAAACTTAACTGATGAGATGATTGGCCAAATTTGTAGTCACACATAAAGCTCTTAAATTCCAGATGTGTAGGAGGATCTGGTGGTCTGAAGCAAAATGGTTTGTACAGTCTATTGAGGAATACCACAGACAACTTCTTGGTACATATTGCAGACCTGCTACTAAGAAACCAGGAGCAATACTGTAGGAGTCTATTTTCTCTTCATGAATTTTATCACCTGAACCTGAATAATTGCTACTGATCTTCCACTGGTGAAAAACCTACAGCCTGGCAAGAGGAAGCAGCATGACCAGCCTATAAAACTGCCAATGAATACAGACTCACCAAGCATGTTGTGTTTATACTACAGCCACGTTTAAATAGTATGCTCAGATTAATCAGCCGTGTAAAATTCAGGATTAGGTTAATGTCTCCAGTTAATCTGAAAGGCAAAACAAAGGGCTGTTTTGTATAAGGCTATACCTTTTATATTGATTCTTCTGTATGTCAGAGAGAGATCACAAAGAGATTGCTTTCACAGACATAAAAATATACCTCTGGCATATCTAAAAAGGTCGTATTTCACTCAGAGTGGGAGTATCAACCCTTAATACACACACAAGGCTGTGAAGTTGCTATATCACCTTGAAACATCTGGAGAGCTAAGCCTGGGCAAAAGATACTTAGTCTGACATGCCAACAGGGGATTCACTCAGCTCACACAAATTTAAGGACATCTGAGGAATTATGTGCTCTTTGTGTTATCTGTGTGCTATCCATTTCATAGATTCACAGAGAAAAAAACAGTAGTCTACAATGTATATCAGCAAGTACATAAAATTTCAGACAGTTGAGAAATACCAGAGTTTAATTTTCAATTCAAAAGGCTGTTTTAGTGTACATCTCCATCCCCAAACCATCACTTTGAGGAATAGCTTTAAAATTTTTTTCATCAAACTTGAAATGAGTGATATAAACTATGCAAGTGCTGCTGATCAATCAGGCAATGTTGTGGCTAAGAAAAAATGAAGTCTGTCAAAAGTCAAGAATCACTGTCCACAAGTTATAATTACTCTCTTGAGTACACTTCTGTTTGAATATATTTGTAATTATTTGATTGATAAGTAACATGTAGGCAAAAATGTTGTGAAGAGGTAAAGTGTTATTACATTTTAGGCCTTGGTAGAATCTGATTTTCTTTCCCTTGATTATCAAAATCTGTCAATGAAATTGCCAGCGATGTTGCACACTAACCCAGCACAACTAAAAGAGCAGCTCAAATAATATCCATATCAAAGTTTTAATAGTTACTGCAAGTATTTTTGCATAATATGCCAGTATAAATTATTTACTTGGACAGGTATAAAAGATGTTTCTTTAGAGATGGAGCTGTGCCACTGCTCACCATTATAGTTAGGGAAATGTGAAATGGTAAATAAATAGAGATTTTATATTACACTGTAGTACTGAAAAAATTCAGATGGCTAATAAAAAATGTGTAACATAAATGTCACATGCCTACATATACTCCTTATAAGCCAGTCAAAACTGTGGTTTGATGAAAAATTGTTAGTGTGCTGTATATACTAAAACATAGTCAGGAAAACAAGACACAATAGATCATTAGTCACTTTGGTCTGTAGTATCTATGAGTAGCTATATATAAAATGAATATTTGAAATAAAAAAATATTTTGAAACATTGTCTAGAGAAAGACCTTCAAGGTATTAATATCTAATTTAAGATTGTTTAACTGTTCCCAATGAAACAAACTGTTATTGGTTTGTTTTCAATTCCCCTCAGATCTCAATATTTTCATATCCAATACTTTTCCAAAACTATTAACTTTTTATTTCACTGAGGGGATCTTTTTCCTGAGTAATTTCCCATCTGTAATTAGGAAGACTGAAGAGTTGATGCTGGAAGCTGGATCAGTGAGAATGCTTATTCTTCTTAAATGATTGGTAAAAAAATGACTTTTATGAATTGTATGGAGTAAGGTGAGATAAAAGGATTGAAGTTAACTAACTACTTTTGTGATATAGTTATCTACAAGAAACTTGGAAAGATATTGTAGTCTCAATTCATAACAGCAATATAAAAACCTGCATTCATGTACTCCATCACATTAATTCCTAATAAAGGAATCTTTTATGATTATATAAACGCTCTCAGAAAAAAATGAGGCAGAATCACAGAATTACAGAATAGGAGAGGTTGGAAGAGATCTCTGGAAATCATCAAGTTCAACCCCCCTCCCAGAGCAGGAACACGCAGGACACACAGGAGTATCTCCATGCAGGTTTTGAAAGTTTCTAGAGAATGAGACTCCACAACCCCTCTGAGCAGCCTGTTCAGGCTCTGTCACTCTCACAGGAATTTTTCCTTACATTGAAGTGGAACTTCCTGTGCTTCAGTTTGTGACCATTGCCCCTCCCCCTATCACAGGTCCCTTCTACTTGAAACCCACCCTTCAGATATTTGTAAACATTAATGAGATCCCCTCTCAGTCTTCTCTTCTTCAGACTTAACAGCCACAGGCCTCTTCCAATCCCACAGGTCTGTTCCAATCCCTTAATCATCCTTGTAACTCTCTGCTGGTCTATCTCTAGTATTTCTCTGTCCCTCTTGAACTGGGGAGACCAGAACTGAACACAATACTCCAGATGTGGTCTCACTAGTGGAGAGCAGAGGGGGAGAAGAACCTGCTGACACATTCTTCTTAATGTACTCCAGGATACCATTTGCTGTCCTGGACACAAAGACCCATTGCTATCCCATTGTCCACCAGGATCCCAAGGTCCTTCTCCATGGAGCTGATTTCCAGGAGGTCAACCCCTACAGTGTACTGGTGCATGGTATTATTCCTCCCTAGGTGCAGTTTACACTCGCCCTTAGAACTCTCTGAGTGATCATCCATCCACCAGTGGGACTGTATTGAAAGACCATGTGTTTATTTTCAGCCTTTCAGTGGTTCCAGTATGACTCAATTTAAGGCAGATATCAGTGGCTAGGAAAATGTATGGAAACAAGTTGAAGAACAGCTCTTAAAGTGGTAATTGGTTCAATTTCTGATCATCTGACCACATAGTTGTAAACAATCTTTTTAAAACAGTGGTGTCACTGCAGCTGCAATCTGACCTCTGCATAATATCTCCCTATTACAGAGCACTCACACATAAAATGAATGATCAGTATCTGCTTCCCAAGGGATGCTAACAATGTCAAATAAAAATGCACTGCTTAAAGGGATAAAAGTGGTTATCAGAAAAAGACTTTGCATATGTTAGGAAGCACAAAACTCCTAAAAATGGTATTGCCCTCTATGTGGAAATAATAGATGGTTCAGAAAATATGTTTGTACTTTTGAATGTAAATCAGAATGATACACTTGTATCTGATAAGAGTGATGTAGTGTCATGGGTCATGCATGGTGAAGAAAGTTTCATAGAATTTAATAGCTATGGACCTTTTAAAATCAGCAAAGCTTGAAAATCTAATCTATTTCCCCCTCATACTGACGAATTAAACATTTCCCCTTTTAGTCCACTGACCCTGCATCCCACTCTGATGCACTGAGACACAACATCAGCCTTAGGTTCCTCACCCAGACCTAGGTCCTTGTCAGTCTGGGGTCAGGAGTACTTGGCAGTCAGATACCAATGGTTTTTATCAAATGTCTGCTGGCCAGAGAGATGAAGCTGCAAAACACACATGCTCCTCCTAATCATCTCTACTGTTTGTACTTTCTGCATAGCTATTACAGGATAACTTGCATTACATTAGTATCTGTTTCAGAATTGATCTTTACCTTAAAATCATCAACTTGGGGGAGCATGTTTTGGTTTTTATATTTACTAAGTTGAAAAAAAATATATAGAGAGAGCAGGGAGTCATGTTTCAAATCTCTGAGGTATTAAACCCATTTATGGGTCTTTTGATCTATCGTATTTTGATTATACCAAATTTTCATATTGACAGTAAACATCAAACTCAAATAAAGCACAATATCTAGCTACTAATTGAATATAAACCACCCCTCTAAAAGACAAAGTTTTGAATAAAACTCAAAGAAGATCTAGCAAAGTCAATTGCAAAATAAATCTCATCTACCAGTTTGCAGTGCCCTGATGGCAGCTCCCTCACAGACCTCAAGGCCCTTGCCAAATGGAAGCAGCAGACAGTAAATGAAACAGCTTGGTGTTAAAAGCACATCAGTTGGTGAGCTCTGAAGGCTTCAGACATGGAGGCTTCAATCATTCACTGCAATGGCTGTTTGGAGGAATCACAACGTACCACCCTGAGGCTGAGCTGCCTGCATCTTTGAAACATGCTAACACATGGAATAGCAGTACTTTGTTTCTACCTCTCACTTCGAGGTGAAATCCTCTCTCCTAAAGATTTTTATACTATTCTTGGCCAACGTCACAGCTGAAAATGAAGTAATAATGTTTCAATTAAAAGGACTTGTTCATTAAAACTTTTCGTCAGTTTATAAACAGTCATTTTTTTTCTTCCTTAGTCCTATTCTACATTTTTCTTTTTCTGTTATAAAGTTTTCTAGGCATTTATTTTAAAATTCAGACTCATTAAAACTTACTGATACTGTATAAAAAAATTCTTCTACCCTACTTACACAATCAGTTCCATTTCTGAGGGCAATATTTCACTTAAATGTCACAAAATTCATAAACAATGTAAAAACTAATTTTAATAGTTTGTTATATCCTTGATTTGGTATGAATAAAACCGTTAAGTTCTACTGTTTTCATCCCTGTCATGCAATTCTAGTATTCACTGCTGCAATAAATTAGGTCTTATAAACAATGAAGCATCATAAAACAAATTCAAGAGATGCTGTAAATAGGGAACAAAAAGGAAATTATCTAGTGCAAGCTTTTCGAGTGTAAACCCCTTGACACATGTTGTAACCAGCCAGTTAATAATTGCTTTGTAAATTGTTGTAAATCTGAAATGAAGCAGAGGGGATAAAACTAACAAACAAGTCATAAAGTACAATTGTTACTTGTTTGGAGTGATTATTGTGGCTGTCAACCAAGTTCAAAATCTTCTAACAAAGAACCTATTGTAATATTTCCACCAGTGTAGCTATCATAATTGTGCTAGAAAATACATACAATTCTTATCAATAAATCTTATGTCACACAAAATATATGCCTGTGCAGATGCTGAATATTTGCAACAGCATCATGCTACAAATTTTAACACCACTCTCACCATACAATGCTCTCTCCTTTACTCATCCAGAACAGACTTTCTCAGACTGGACAGAATCATAGAATCACAGAATGGTAGGGGTTGGAAGGGACCTCTGGAGATCATCATGTCCAACCCCCTCTCCCAGTTCAGGAACACCCAGGGCAGGCTACACAAGAACAGATCCAGGAGGGTCTTGAAAGTTTCCAGAAAAGGAGACTCCACAACCTCCCTGGCCAGCCTGTTTCAGGGCTCTGTCACCCTCACTGTGAAATTCCTCCTCATGTTGAGGTGGAACTTGCTATGTTTCAGCTTGTGATGATCACCCCTCATCCTATGAGAGGGCACAACTGAAAAGAGACTGTCATAAAAGCCATAGTTGCTACGGTGACACCAGCTACGGAGCCATGTATTAATAGCCTGAATTTGCCTGTTCACTCCAATGTCTCTGCCTGCCACTGGAAGGAGAGGGGAAAAGATAATTTGTGCCCTAGAATCCCTCACCAGTCACCCCAAGGCTCTAAAGTATCTTTTGATTGTTCTTTACTAGTCTCAGTGTGCTCATCACCTATGTAAAGGATGTTAAAACTTCAGGGGGCATAGGAAGGGGTACCATCATCACTGTATCATCCTATAATGTAGGAGCTACCTTCCAGAATGAAGAGGACATACAAAGGTAATTTTAAACAGAAACCTCTTATAGAAACACATTAAAGTTTGGTAAAGTCCCAAATAAGTGTAAATAGGGTTATCCAAAGGCCAGACACTGGCAATCCTTGTAACTGACCCTGTCACCATTTTTATCTATGACATTCCAGACTTTTCAAGAATGTGTTACTTAAGGGGTTTTTTCAGTGTTATGGCTTGGCAGATCTTCACCATTAACTTGCAGCCAAAATGTCATTCCATGTTATGTCTCCAAAATATGACACTGACCTAATTTGTCCCTTGTACTGTATTTTCGACACAGAGTAAGAAATAATAATAATAAATGTTTTCTTGTTTTATGGTTATTTCCCAGAATTTGAAATACTTTTTTATTACCAGTCTTCCCAAACTGTCAGGATAATAAGGGGATGTAAAGGGAAAACCATAAAGATAGCATCAACTTGGTTAAAATGTAGCTTATTTATTGGCACTCATTTTTTTGCCAATAAACTTCATCATTTAAAACAAATATCCAGCTGTTTATTTTTAACATTTTAAGTAACTTATTTAGAGTTCTTATAAAAAGTGTTTCATCAAAAATCAGTATTTTAAACACAGTGTTTAAATACTGTACTAGTAGCGTTTTCCCCTTTTACTCTGCCAAATAGCACATTTAAGTTCTTCCATGCAAATATGCATATGCCTCACCTGAATATCTCTTTTCATGGCTTCATATTACTTGTAAGAAAAAGGCATTCATTGAATCCTTTTTTTTTGGTTTGTTTTTTTTTTTTTTTCAGAAAGAGAAACAATCTCCCATTATTTTTCTTTAAGGAATGAAAGTTCTGAATATTATTAGAATGCTAAATAGTCTCAGGATAGACCTCAGATGATACATCATGTAATTCTAGCACTATACAAAGCAACCCTGAGTATTTAGCATGCACACACTTAAATTCTAGGGCAGAATTTCAAGTATGAAAATACCACGGAATACTGTATAAATGGGGAGAAAGTAAATTTCAGAGATCATGATGGCAAATCAATAGACAAAGAGGTAAATATTTCAGAAAATGAACTGAAAAGGTTCCCAGCTTTAGAATATTTTTTGCACTTCTCTAGCTGAAGGAGGGCTGCTAAACTGTGGTCTGAGTCATGATGAGCTGTCTGAACAGAAACATCTGAGGAATGTTTTGCTCATGGTATTTGCTCGACAAGAAATTCATTAACTTCTTTAGCAAGATATTTAGGCAAAAAAAATTACACATAAAAAATGCTTTTACAAACTCAAATATTCAAAAATCTTGAAAGTGTGCTCACGTTCTAAAGACTAATGACTATGACCATAAAAAGAATTAATTCAGCCTTCCCTCCAAAAACCAATAAAGGAAAAAAAAAAACCAATGACAAATGGCAATAATAAAAACATCTAGAAAATATATCAGGGGATGAACTGTGACAGTTAATGGCCTGTTTGGCATCTTCCTGTGATGAAACAATGAAAAATGAATATCCAAGAGAACTTTTCTTTTTTCTTGAGCCAAAGTTGCTTAAAGAAGGCACACATTCAGAGAGGCAAAACCATAATGAGTCACAGAAGAATGCTATAAACCACTTACAGGAACGAGGAATTTTTTTATTTCTTCCAAGGCATGACTCATGCGAGAATACGCCTCCCCAGGTGGAGCAAAGACTTCAATTAATACATGAAGCTCATCACTCAAGTGCGCGTATTTGGCTTCTCCACTTTTCCTTAGTTCTTCCTCCTAGGAAAAAAGGGTGTCGTTTGGTTTTTCTTTTTTTTAGAACAGCAAATCTACTAATTTTGCATTGATTTAGCATTTACAGAGAACATGACAAAAGGCTATAATATAAGCAGACTTCTAAACCCTTTGAGAAATAAAAGTCTAGTGCAAGCCACTTAAAAATTTAAAAATCAATTTTGAGTGTTTGAATGATAAAACCAGCATAATTATAATCTACAACAGATTTTAATCAGCACAGTGAAAAAATGATAAATGCTCCAAAAGCAAGCACTGAAATATTAAATCCATAATGAAAAAGCTGCATTAATCTGTCTGAACCTTAGCTGTTCATGAAAAAAGATAAAGATCCATTTAACCATTTTGGATCGTATTAAGAAATGCACTGTTTATTAAAGTCTTAAAGTTATTTAATGAAAATCTGTAAGATGTACACTTTAGTATTGCTAAATGAAAGGACACTCTAATACTTCAATTTGAGATGTGAGATCTGGATTTCAGTTCCAATTTTGATATATTTTATATCTGATATTTTTATATTTTATATTATGTATTAATAATTATATTTAATATATATTATATTATTGTATATATATTTCTATTATATATCTGATATATTTTATATATGATATATATTGTCTAGTTAAGGGTATTCCTGCTCACTGCAGGGGGGGCTGGACTAGATGACTT
>JAOEGS010001031.1:64301-75845 GCA_025447755.1 Corythornis vintsioides | reverse complement strand
TTTTAAATAAATAAATAAATGAGGCTGAGCTGGAAGTATTCCCAGCAGGGTGAAGGGAAGAAGTGGACAGGCTGTCCACCAGACTCAATCAGTCCAACAAAAGTTCAAAAGCTAGGGCTTCCTGAGATTCTACAGAGCTAAAGTAAGCCTTTGGAGTACATGAAGCTTTAAGCTTCATTTTAATTTGTGAACATACAGGACTTAGGCTACAATGTACTGCTACGAAGTGCTGTACATTAATCTTAAAGATTTGCCTTTGTTTTATGAAGTTCCCCCCAATACACAAAACAGACTGCTATAAAACACAAAGACCATTAAAAAAACTAAAAAAACCCATGGTTTTGAGCATCTTCAACTTCCAGGCCAGAGCACAAAGGTCATTGTAGAAACAATGTCCAAACTGAAACAACTCATCACATTTGCCAGCACACGAGGACTGTGATTGCTGACTAGTTTTGTAATCTCTCCATGGCGTATCTTTGGAGCCAGCCACCCACTGTTTCTATCACTTTTTGAATCTAAGCACAGCATGCAAGTGTTTTAATTCAGACTTGGTCTTCTGCACTGGAAAATCAAAATATTCTGGTCTGAGATTCAAAAACCTGCATCCTCCAAGTATGAAACAGTTTTTTGTCAACATTATGGTTGACAAATGGCTTATGCACAGCAGTCTCTTTAGTGTTTCAAATATAATTCATTACAATGCTCATCTAAATAGTGTGGTGTTTTTCTTGCCTATTTTCAGTACACTGCTTTGTATTTTATTTCTCTCATTTCCATTCATTTCCTTCTACCCAGATGGGTCAAACATATTTGCAAACATACACTTTGGGAAATCTTTAGCTGCTTCTCGAGTGTGTTCATAAAGAAACAGATGAGTTGGAAACAGAATCCTTCTGTTCTCTGCTCACAGAAATTCATCTTTCATTTTGGGGAGAAAGAGATTAGAGGGCTATAAAGACAGAGTATAAAAAAAAAACCAACATGTAGTAATGAAGACAGAAAAGAATACCTTTCTCTTTTTTGGTACATTGGTTACTTAGGTTTGTACAGGCTACCTGAAGGGCTGTAAGATCCTCATTGCTGATTTTCTGCTACTAGGAATGTGACTGTGCTCTGAATAATGGATAATGGTGGGCATTGAAGGACAGCACCAGACTTCTGACCCTCCTTTTTTGTTTTTTTGAGGGGATAACTGCAGCTACCTCACTGTTGCTGATATAAGAATTAACTTTGTTCTGCTCCTGTTTCTGACAAACTGAAAGCCATACTACATTGATCAGGCACAGCCATCAGCTTTGCAATGCTGTTTTGCTGATAGTTGGGTATTATTGTGCAGACAGCTTGGTGTCTACAGAAGCAGCGTGGCAGAGCTTCTGTGGCAGCTTTGGAGAGTTAGCTGAAGACCAAAGCAATGACAGACATACATGTGCCACCAGTCATACTGCCAACAAAAGTTGGGCAAATAGCTACAAGAGTTGTTCAACATAATACAGTTTGTGCTGGTTACACAGTTTATGCTTCCAGTGCCTGTATTACCAATGGCTACCAGATTTGGTGGGCATGCTCAACATCACTCATTTGGGCTACATGAGCGAAAATGTAGTTACCACGTTGACTAACGAAAGGTTAAAACCAGCAGACATACAAGACTCATGAATGGAAAATTAAACAATCCAGTGCAGATTCTTCCTGCAAACCATCAGCGAATGCAGGATGCAGTACTCATGTGGCTGCACCTAGAGGCCTGATTGCCTCCCAGCAGAAGAAAAACAGAGGCAAGAGACAAAATAGTCATGTGGAAATATTCACAGAAGGAAGCCAAGAAAAAAAGTCCTATTTGGAGGTAGGATCTTTAGAGGAAAACATAGATTTCTGAACAAGAAAAATATTTGTTTGTTATTTCCAATTATGTTCAGGTAAAGGGGGTGTGGCACAGATTGTGAACAAACAGGAGAAAATTAATTATTACCTATATTGTATGTATTAATATTTTATGTCAATATTTGATATTAATTTATAATACTAACACATTAATTTAGACTATTAGTATTATATATTGTTATTATTTTATCTATTAAGAAGCAACAGTAACAAGGTCTAGAAGTGCTAAGAGAGTTCTCATTATTAGTGAAAAGCTAAACATTAAAAGATGAGTCTAGGAGACAGTAATGGAATATTGCTAAGGGTTACAATCTCACTTCAAAATCATGACTGTGAAAAGTTTAAAAGGCTTTTAAGAATGATTTTCTATTTGAATAAGCCCTTCCTGCCCTTTGTAGTCTAGCATAATTCCATTGAATATGATGCCATGGATCTTCATAAATCTGTAACTATGTTTGACAGCTATATCTATACATTTGCCTTTGTGCTTTTCATGTGAAAAATCTTGTTTTAAGCTCCCGTGTCATTAACAGTGCCATTATTTGAAAATGAAAGGCAAGGACATGTTGAGCTATATTGAATACTCAAGGTCTCGAAGAGAAGTTCGTGTTGCTGGTTTCTGAAGGCACCTGAAACCACTAGAAGTAGACAAACTTCTTTGCAGAGTGCCTGGAAGGCACAACTCAATCTCCCAGGTCACCTTTTCACTTGGCTAAGGAGAATATGTTTAAATTGTGTGCCCTGCCCACAGTGTGAGATGAACACACTTACTGAAAGCCCAGAGCTGCATAGCTGTGCTAAGCAGAGACCTCAAGCTAATACTGCCTGTTGGAAAGCAGATGCATTAGCTCAAGCTCTGCACAGTGCTGATGTTTTCCATTCAGAGGTTATTTCCACTAACTGAGCAGAGCTGGAATGCTGCTTTGTGGGAAAAAAAAATAAATCCCCACAGTCACAATCAGTCTTGGTCTCATTTTATCTCTCTCAGGGCACAATTAGAGCATCCCTTCTTTCAGTGACCAGAAATAAGTAGAAAAAAATATTTTCTCCCTTATTTTGCAAAGCTTCTCAAGCATGTCCTTCTTCCAGTTCATGGGTATGTGACTTCTACAAATGCTCAACTATGAATTTGTCTGCCAAAGTTCAATCACATCCATATTCCCAAAGGCCACTACTCTTCCTTAGGGGGACACTACACCATTCATGGGGATACTTATTCCTTCAAAAAAAGCACAGCATCAGAATCTTTGGGTAGAGGTACCAGCTGTGAAAACCCCCATTTGACATGACTTCAGATATTTCAGTGTGTCCACTGTCACCTTCTGCCTGGCTTTAGGCACAGTACCACACATCCATTCCTTAACTGAAAACAGAACAATACAGAAAATATTAGGTTAACTTCTTTCTTCTGTGGTGGCCTGTCCAATCTTTTCCATTAATTATGTATAAAACTCAAGTTTCTGAATTAAGGGCACTTAATCCTCCTGCTGTGACTGGGTGACTACTTTTAAAAAATAAATGGTGATGCATTCCTTAAAGGACACACTCTAAAAATGGACTTACACTGTCACTACCAACTTAGCCCATCTGGGAGAAGAGAGTAACATTAGGGAGCAACAGGAAAGTGGCTCCATTAGAACCATCCAGACAATTGGCAATGGCTACTCCATGGATGTGAACTGCATATGAATTAATAAAAACAGTTAAGATAATGAATGATAAAGAGTTACACTTTGGGTTCTACCCACAGCTTGAGTTGCTTTCATATTGATTATGTCACTTGTGCTAAGGTTTAATTAAATTTAAAACAAAATAAAATAAAAGATTTGCAGACAAAAAGATCTAAATACAGAGAAAACAGAGAGAAATCACAGAGCCTGGAAGCAACATGTGCTACATCCTTTGCATTATTCACTGACACAGCAGCTGCAGGGCTCGGGAGCACAGTGATTAATGTATTAATGTTCTCCTGGCCAGTCCCTGAAAGCATCTGCATGCACTATCATAGGACTAAAAGGATTTATGTAATGCTTTACTAGGCTTACATAGATGAGTACACTATTTTCTCACCCAAATCCCTCTTTTCCTTTTTTTTCATAGGCACTGAATCTCCAAAAGCATATCTACAAAATGAACCCAATGCTACAGTAAAATTGCAAGTGGCCTCACAAATATAAACATCAATACTCAAGTCTGCAAAAGAGACATAGTATTTTGCTAGACATATTGAATTAATAAATTTAGAGCTTACAAATACTGTAGCTCCCACCAGTATTATATATTATAAGATCTAGAATTTTCTATTTTATTCTGAATTTCTAAATATCTATTACTGTGCTTTATGTAACACAGTCTTGAAAAAATAAACATTAATTTAGATTCGCTTGTAATTTTACTAATGTCCTTGAAAAATGTTCTAAGTGTTGTCATAATCTGGCTTTATGTTTCTAAACTGAACAATAAATGAAATGAGTTGCTCAGTGGACTCCTTATAGAGAATTTTGTTAGTTCCAAAGTGAGACACACTGAACAAAAATCATTTCTTGAAAATAGCTTCTGCAGCCAATGCAGCATGGATGAGCTTAGGATTCAAGCTGGAATAGCCACAAGCACAAAAGACTGGGATATTCAGAAATACTAGGACTCTATTACAAGGGAAATTAAAATAGCTAGGGCATTTTGCTTAGCCAAAGCCAAGACTTAGAAGGGACATATGTTCTCTCTAAGAAAAAACAAAACCATAGTAAAAAAAAAAAATTATATATATATTACTTTTTTTTTAGAAGAAGGACTACATTTCTAATAGAGGCTATTTTTGTTTGGAGACAGCATTCAGATGTGAGTAATGGAAGCAAAACTCTTACAGTGAGTTTAATCAGGTCATTAAAATGCCCATGTAATACTGCTCCTGCTCTGTCTGTGGTTGTAAGTCCCTGTCTAGAGCAGGGAAGTGCAATCTTTTGCCACAGAATTGTTCTTCAGATTAGCACTTCAGCACTAAACATATGCTGAAGCTTCACCGATTTCCTGGAATGTTTACAATTTCTGCTGCATACCAGGGCAGTCAGTCAGGGAGTATTTGGAGCTTCAGGCTAATGTGTGAGATAGCTGCTGCATCTTTTTTTTTTGTAGAAGCTGTGCATTGCCAGACTTCTGGGAAGCAACTTGATTTTTGTTACTGCTTTAAATATTAAATGCTTTTGTTAGGAGAAAGTAAAGGTCAGATATACTGATTTGTTTTGCAATTTCCCAAAATGTTTGTATTTTTCTTTCCTTCTCTAATTGTATTTTGCCCAACATATAATAAATAGATGTATTGCTAAATTTCTTTTTATTGTGCCATTTCCCATCAGCTGGAAGAAAAGAGCATAATGGATGGTACTGCAGCAATATTATAAAAATACAGACAGTGGAGTAAAATGAAGAATGAGTAGAACCTTATGATTAAGATAATTTTTTAATTTAATGTTAATATTAGAATAGAATTCTCTCTATATAATTCACCAAAGCATTCTGAACATGCACACACCAATACAACTCTGTAATTAATTTGCACTGTGGTCCTTACAGGGCCACCAAGTGTCTGGGTTTCCTTGGTCACCTTCTCCTCCTCCTGTAACTAAGTCTTTTCTGCCTGTGAGGTTTATTGACCCAGCTTCCCAGTGATGCCAAACACAATGTCTGCTCTTACAGAGACTGTTTAGATCAACTTCATGTCTCATCCAAAATAAAAATGAATTCACAGTACGTGACTGACATTGTTCACGACCGACACCCCATCCTGCGCCAGATGCGTGCTGTGATTGAAGGCTGTGCATGTGCTGTACATCTTATTCTCACATCTGACTCCCAATGAATCTGTAATGCCCACTGCACTAAACACAAGGTGGATATAACAGACATTTCAACAGATTGTGCACATACTGAGTAGTGCTTTGCTGAATTGTGATTTTACACCAATTATTTTTCCAGTGAAATTTTCAAATGTCCATCATGGTTTTCTATTTTCCTAGTTAGATAAAGATGACCACTTTCTGGCATTAAAGAATGACTCTTTCAATTAGATAAGAGTAATTATTATGTTAAGATGAACTATTTTATATAGCACATGCATATGTATGAAATAAAGTTAAGAAACTTTTTTTCTCACTTCTGTAACCTGCAAACTTATTCAAGGTTACAGTCCTTCATAGCTGTTTAGACCAACAAAACTCCCTGACAGGAATAAGGATTTACAGTATGACATGTAACTAAAACCAGATTGTTTGCTTCTATAGCAGAATGGATTGACAAGTTTGTTATTACACCTATGACAGATGCACTTCTCTATTTCCAATATAAAACAATGGAAAATAACCTGATTTTCAAGTGCATGATATCAGGATACCACAATATTACCCTGTTATATAGAATATAAGTTCAATTAGATGCTTTATATTTACATTGTATTTAAAAATATATAAAGATACACATAGTGAGAAAAAGAGAATGAAAAAGATATTATGATTTGTGTAATATTACTTCAATCATTAATTACAAATATATACATATTATAGCAAGTATTTCATCTTAGCTTAGTTTTGTAAGGAATGATTAAAAAAACTATACTCTTCATAGAGTGAAAACTCAGTCTGAAAATTGAAGCTAGATTACTTTTAAAAAATAAATAATCCAACCATTTAATCTTTCTACTTGTTTTAGTTAATCTTTAGTTAATCAAAAGGGCAAGAAAACAAGCAAAGGCTGCCAGGAGTTGAAATTGGCAAAAACCAAAGACTCAAGTGCCTCTAAGGTTCATTTTGAATTCCATTCCATTCAGAACAATATGGTAGGAATGTTATAACACTGATTTTGAACGGAGTACACTTTCTCCTAAATTAATTTTCCTTATTTAATGATGTTTAACTTTCAAAGTAATTCTGCACTTACAGTAAGTTCCCAAACAGTGTCTTTCCTCAGCTGCCAGTGAAATACTTTCTATTCAGAATATTATTTTTTTAGTACATGTAAAAAATTACTTTCCATTATTTTTATACATGTATGTGTTCTATTTTCCTCATTTCCTTATGTGTTCTAATTAATTTTAGGCATGAAAAATGTGTTAGTCTCTTGCTTGCTTGACTTCATTCCACTTCATTTATTACAGAGGAGAATGTGCTAAAAAAGATTTGTAGGGTTCTTCTTGTATTCTTTTTTCAGAAATCCACCATTTCCCACACCTACAGTACAGGACAAAGACCTAAGAGCACATGAACTCTTACCTCAGCTGTGAGATTAATT
The DNA here is from genome assembly GCA_025447755.1 of Corythornis vintsioides. Classification (NCBI taxonomy): domain Eukaryota; kingdom Metazoa; phylum Chordata; class Aves; order Coraciiformes; family Alcedinidae; genus Corythornis; species Corythornis vintsioides. The sequence goes on along the minus strand of JAOEGS010001031.1, from coordinate 68,681 downwards.
CCTTTTGTGGTCCTGCACTAGTCATTTAGTGAGAGGTGATGGATTTTGTCAACCTGAACAGAGCATGCACCATAAGCTGCTTCGGTACTAGGAAGATCCCCAAGAAGTATTCTGTCTCAGAAAATACTTCTGAGAGCCAATTTCCTTCCTTATTTTCTGTCCTGAGAATGAAATTGCTTTGATGCTACAGTAACACCAAAATGTGACACCTCTGGTTTTGATTCAGCTGAGCATCAACCTGGGGGACATCCTCCCAGCCAAGGGGACCCTCCCAGCTAGGGGACATCTCCAAGGCAAGGACAGCTCTCCATCTCCTGAACAAAGAATATGTGAGTTTCCTAATGTTGGTTTTCTGCATTGGTTTTCATCAGCTTTCTAATCCCAAAGGGAGGATAATACTAGATGGTGTTAAAGGAAAATTAGGAGTATGTAGGATAATTTTATATCTGCATATTTCCAATAAAATTTTATTAATTTATCTGAGAGATAAACATTTTCCTTGTACTTGCCATTTTAAAGTTTCTTTCTTTAGGAATACTCTACTGTTCTTTCTACCTCGTTCTGTAATACAGACAGGAACTGGTTTAAAAAACTGTACTTCTTTGATAGAAATAATTTGGATCCCAAGTCTTCAAGTTGGCAGTACTGCAGAGAGATGTAATTGGCCATTCATATTTCACTGTTTTTAACAAAAGGTTCTTTCAACTTTGAGGAGAGGAGCAATAATTCTGTAACTTGTTCATAAACTAGTAAAGTGAACAACATTCAAGAAAATACTCAATTTTTAATAAAAAATGTCACTTTTAAGAAATATCTGTATGCTACCTTGGAATACAGGTTTTGAACACAATTTCAGCAATGAAAAACTTGTCAGTAGGGTGCATAAATTGAAAGCTCAGCAAAATTCATCCTATCCTAAACACATTTTTAATAGTGAAGACAGAAGACCACAGGAAAAAACCCAAACCAACAACAACAAAAAACCCCCCCTCCACACAAAATTATTATGTGGCTATTAATTACATTTAATTGTAAACAACTTAGTGGGAAAAAAAACATTGATATCACCTCAACTTAGAAAATTAATACTGCTTTCAGTTAGAGGTAGTATTAACATAAATGTGAAAGCAATTTGCTTCAGAACCCACATTAACATTGCTTAAATGGTGTTAAGCCAGCACCTCACAAATGTCTTGAACAAATAATAGGATCTCATGCTGCAGTACATCCTGCTACAATGCACAATAAACTACATTGCTATGCATCACTGCCAACCTCCAGAATATGACAATAATGCAACCTGAGCAACAAAAAACAATCAAGGCCTTTCTCTTCTGAGAGCAATTTATAAAAAAAGAACTGTGAAAGGAAAATACCAACACTGATGGGAACACTCACCATACATGCTTTTCTATTCTGATGATGGTCAGAGCTTTCATTGGGATTAAATGCACTGGGTGCTGTACTATGAAAGGCCTCATTAATGTGGACTCTAATGAATATATACAATTTTAAATTGACAATTATCCCTTTGAAGTCCATATGATGACTTGCATTTTATTAAGTATATTAAATCACCTGCAGCAAGAAGAAAGAAATGGGAAGATTCCTAACTGCTTGGTTACTGAGATTCAGAAATCCCTCGGTAACCACAATATAGAAGAAAAACAAAACAGGCCATAGGACTCACCATATGGCACAAACTCAATCCAGTCCACTTCCATCTTTCTCCCCATAGCCTTCTGTCAGGGAAATGATTTTCTCTCAAATATCACTAGTTTTCTATATTAGGTGTAAAAATTCATCATGCTGGAACAAAGCATGCAGGTGACCATAATGTGTAGAAGATTAATAGAGATGACAGGCTACCATCCTTAGGGGAAATAAAATTGCTGTTGCACAGTCTGTTTTCTGCTGAAAAGTAATGGGAAAATTTTCTTCATGTACATGGAGAAATAAAACACAGGCACTCCTTAAAAGCACACACTGACTAAAAATATTTTGTAGTACATAATACCTATACATTTCATCTATAAACAAAAGATGTAAAATGAATTGGAGTAGCACTACAGGTGAGACTGCCTCCAAGAAAGACACATCACTGTCTTAGGTGACTGTTTGGGTTTGATTGAGGATGGTCTGAGAACTGTCTGTGGGGCAAAAGCCAGAAGGAACACTGGAAGACTGGGACAGTGTGAGAAATACAGAGCAACAAGGAATAACAGAGTATTTTTCATCACAGAGTTAATTTCTATATAGTGAAACACTGTCAAGGGTTTACAGTACTTTCCAACAGACTACAATTATTCCTTAGGTTATATGCATCAAGATGATGCTTGCTTGCTTCTTTTAAAAAGCATTTCCTACAAAATAGTGTAATAGAAAAGTATAGAGATTTGTTTATGCAAATCTGCATTTGGTAATGAAAACATGTAGGTTTCCCATAGGAGTGTAGAACCTGAGTAGTGGTGGGTAAGGGCTGGCTAAGGAAGCCTCTTTCCCCAGAGGTTATTAGCAGAAAAGGTTGTAACTGATAGCTTATTTGAAAGGTAAAACCAGTTTGTAGAGCTGCTGAATGCAGCCAAACCTCTGCACGGAAAATTAATGAAATAGAGTAATTCTAAGTAGGTCAGTTATTGATCCTGTAACAATTAGTCATGCATTCAATTATAACTTATTTTTGGACTCTCACCTTCTGAACCCACATGGAGCTGTGTTTTGTTCAGGGCCAGATACAGACACTGACCATGCCAGCTCCAGCTGGAGGTCTGGTAAGGAAGGTGCTGCCTGCTCTGAGGAGGCAGTAGGAGCTGCTGCAGCTTCAAGGGATGGACAACTGCCCACCCGAAAAATCCTGTGTATTATCTTTACTCCTGCATTAAGCCGTGGAGTTCTCTGGCAAGAAAAACTAGAAGGGACAGGTATGAAAATAAGCAGTGGTATGACCACAGTATTATCCACCATCAAATTCATTCTCCATGGACTTTAAAAACACTCCAAAGACCAGTTCTGCTCTTTATCCTCTATTCTCATCTAAATGCAATCAAATTGTTCCTTAGGGTCACAGAAGTGCTGGATATCTCAAAATCCTCCCTGTGAAATGGATGGAAAAGGAAGAAGCCCCAGTCCAACCCCTCTCCCTTGCTCTTTCCCTTTCCTTCTCCCTCTCCCTCTCCCTCACCCTCTCCTTAGCAACACCTCATGGGACAACCTGGTGAAACACAGACTCAGCTGGTGTAGGTCTGGATCTAGTTTAAGTTGGATACAATGGCACACTGGTAAAACTGGAGTATATACAAATACAAACAGGAAAAGTCTCCACATCACAGCATGCTAGGTGGGCTTACAGATTCAGGGCTCTGCAACCCACGACTTCATTCTATGATGCTATTTTCCAGCGGATAAATGCCATAACATTTCTGTTGAGAAGTTTATCCTCCTTTGAGAAGTGAATGGATCCATACTGGAAAGGTTTTGAAATTAATATTCCTCTTTTTTTTCTTAAAGGCAAAACCCAGTTTCCTTATAAGCACTTAGGAAGTCAGTTAATTGCTGAGAAGGTCACAGCAATTTAAATACTTAAAGGATAAAAACCCTCTGTTTAAATGGCTAACCTTTATTAAGCGGTTTCTTAAATTGCCTGAAAGTTATCTGATCAGTAGAAGTGCCAGGAAAAAAGAAACAACATACCAAGTTGCACAAGTAATAATTAATGAAATCCCCCTTGCAGCAATTTTCAGCACAAATATGTTCCTGGCCTTTCTGAGAGCAAGCCGGACAAAGAAAAATCCTCCTTTAGTCACCACAGGGCTTAGCATGTTTCAATTTTATAGGAGCATTCTGAAGAAAAGGAAATATCACTAGTAGTAATGCTTTGAAGCTTTTTTTTTTTTTTAATTATTATTATATAAATGAAATTGACATTATTGCTCATATTAAGTTGCATACACAAATGCTAACATAAAATGGCAGGAATAGCACAGATTTTGGTTTGAAAGGCTCTTATTTATGAAGTAGACCTGTGTAAATAGTCTTCAGTGAGTATTTAATTAACCAACTTTGGCCTTTGCTTTTTCCTCCCAAAGTAACTAGCAGCGTGCTTTTTGATGCCAATGCTTTTTACATGAGATTACACAGTGAGCTGAATTTCCCTCGTGTTTATTGACCACAACGTCTTTTTCACTTCCCTGAGTCCATGAGCATTTTAGACACAGAGAGTAAGCAAAAGTGAACTACTAAAAGTATTTCTGCAAGTGATTCTAAAATTTCCTAGCAAAACTCGATTGCTCAAATACTAAATAATCCACTAGAAAACGGATGAATATAGAAGACCAATTCACTCAGCTAGTATCTTGTCCCCTGGTTCACTGTTAAAAAAAA
>JAOEGS010001031.1:52077-64201 GCA_025447755.1 Corythornis vintsioides | reverse complement strand
CTTTGCTTTTTCCTCCCAAAGTAACTAGCAGCGTGCTTTTTGATGCCAATGCTTTTTACATGAGATTACACAGTGAGATGAATTTCCCTCGTGTTTATTGACCACAATGTCTTTTTCACTTCCCTGAGTCCATGAGCATTTTAGACACAGAGAATAAGCAAAAGTGAACTACTAAAAGTATTTCTGCAAGTGATTCTAAAATTTCCTAGCAAAACTCGATTGTTCAAATACTAAATAACCCACTAGAAAACGGATGAATATAGAAGACCAATTCACTCAGCTAGTATCTTGTCCCCTGGTTCACTGTTAAAAAAAATATCCACCATACTTTGCCCAGCACCTTGCCTTGTACCCTTGATTCCTAAATCCATGTGCTTTCAGGGAGACATCAGAACTCTGAATTCCCCTTGACATGGTTGGAGTGCCATCAGCTTTCTGAAATTAAGTGAATGTGACCCACAGCCATTAATTCTTCTTGGTTAATTTTAAATTTATGTTCTAATTAGTTAGCTTTAAAAGGTAAATCCTTCTTTTTACATCATACAAACATTGTTATCATACTCATTTCTAGGTTTATGACTGCATATTTCTCACGCTGCATACTTCTTTTTGTTCTTAATGCATGCAATTGACTTGAAGATCTAATGCCAAGTGTTACAGAAAATGCAAGGGAAATGATAGAACAAGCACAGTGATGCAATGGACAGGTAAATAAACCTGTTGGATAATAAGTGGGATGGGAGAAGATGATGAGACTAAAGTCCACATGGCAGCCTTGCATTAGAAGAAAATTGATCAGCAGAGAAAAAAAAAAGAATGGGATCTTCTGACCTAAGCATGCCTGTTGATTTAGAGGAGCTTTCTCTGAAGTTTATCCCTTTATTACAACACATTTCAAACCACCAGAAAAGGAGGGACAGAAAAGCATGCCTCATTCTCACCACGGTTGAGAAGATGTGGCATGGTCAGCCACTTCCAATACAAACACTGGATATCATGGCATGAAACTATTCCTTAGAGAGAAATGCATCTCAGTATATACCAACAGACATATAAAATGTCTTTTTCCACCTTCTGTTTAGAGGGAATGGTAAAAATCAGTAAAAGCTCAGATGAATAAATACTCTGACTCAGTAGATAATATGATGGTTCTATCCATACTACCCAGCCTGGGAAGATAATAGAAAATCCAATGCATGTTTGAGAAGAACAATTGTTCAAAACTAAAGCAAGCAGAAAAATGTTTAATTCATGAGAGCTATGCACTATGAATTTATGAGCTATGCTCCCAAACAAATGTCACGAAGATTTTACTGATTACAGCACTGCTGGGTGTTCTTTGATAGTTTTTTTTCTCATTGTTGCATTTAGGCAAAAATAAATGAATTAAGCATTTTATAACAACTTAGAAATTTCTAGAATGAGCATGTGTGAACCACCTTCAATAGATCCATGTCTTTGCTCTGCTCAGGACTCCAGAGCTCACCACAGTATGCCATGTGGTATGATACCAGTGTTGTGTAGATGTCCAGAAACACTGGAGGACTGAGGGGTTTGGAGACCCCTGAACACCACCTGTGACCACTCAAAGATGGTACTGAGCATCAGTAACACTGCCAGGTGGTGGGTGTGGTTAAGCAGAACAGTTCGTGTAATATGCTAAGCAGTTCCCCAAAAAAATATTATTATTCAACAGGACTACCTAATAAAGAACAGGAGCACCCAACATCAAATGGAACATTCCCCACCAGACTTGGATCAGACTGTCGGGATGCTGCACATCCATGGTGGTAGCTATTGCACTGACCCTTTTCTTCCTCTTTCTCTCTCTGTCTGCTTTGTGAACTTGTAATAATAAAGCAAATAAGGCTTTTTGGCACTTGACTCCATTTTGAGTCTTAATTCTGTTCCCGAGAATATGATTGAAACCTTGCTGTGGTCTGTGACCAGCGTGTGACAGATGTCAAAAGCTGACAGGATAATCTCTGATATTTCACATCACTCAGATACACTCCTATCAGTCCAGAAACACATTCATCTTCCTACTGACACTCAACTGCAGCCTACTGAACATATAATGAATGATTTTTCTGTATTTAAAATTAAAATGAGAGCATACATTACAAATTATTCACAGAAATAAAGGAACAAAACTATGACAAATATATCAATGTGTATAGAAGTAGTCCCAGTTTTTCATGCCCCATAATACTTGAGTCTTGAAGCAATATTACTTCCTTGAAGCCTATCAAACCTTTTCTTTAACTTACAGAAAATGAAAGAAATAAATCAAACTCAAGATATGGGAACCCATTAGACTTGGTATCACCCGTCACAGCTTTGTTGCAACTCTTATCTAGACATATTCTTTCCTAGAATTTCTTTCTGGTATCAGGAATCTTTTCCAAGGCCTGCAATACCCCTGCCACACTTTCAGTCACATAAATGTAATCTATTCCAAAGACGTAAAAGATTTTTTATTTTTTTCTAATTACATTTCTTGATACAATGCAACAAGATATTTTTGCACAAATAGCTTACTAAAATTTAATTAGGCATGCTGAATAGAAAAGCATAACGTATGCTTCTATGCTAGCTAATTTATTCTGAAGGGTCATTTGATCTTGTATTTCATGGTATAAGGTGATAACTTATGCGTGATAGAAAGAAATTCTCTCCTTAATCACATTAACTTTTTCAATTACACAGGAATATTATTTGCCCCTATTTCTCCCCTCATAATTTTCTAAAACACTGAATACTATTTTCAGGTGTCCTTCCAATAGCACTGATGTTTCTAGCTCTGTTACCAAATAAATTTGAAAAAGATAAGATGATTAATTTTAGGTCCACATGCATAAGATTATATTAGCTGCACTTTTCTTCAACATGTCAAAAAGCTACTTGGAAATTTTGGACACTTACATGCATAATATAACTTGAATGCACATGGAATCTCCTTCATGTTGCACGTTATCTTTGGATAATTAGTTGAGTGCCTCAACTATCTGAGATCTACAAAACTGTCAATATTTTGTCTACAGATCAGAACAATTCAAGTTACAAAGAACAGTAAGTCTGGTATTTGGAGTAGTTGGTTTTGTATTAAAAAATTTTGGACTGTGTACTTAATGATATGACATTATATATTCATCATATGCAGTAAATGTTCCTCTGTTTCAGTACATGTTATCCAATTCTGTTGGAATTGTTTAATGAATTTAGAACAGACTGTTGCCCTCAATCTCTCCTTCTTCCTTTCTGACTGACAATATTTTTTTATTTGTTTGGGTTTTTGCTTTGTTTCTTTGGGTTTTGTTGCTGTTGTTTGTTTGTTTTTAAATTTTGGCCAAAGTCTACTTTAGCATATGTTTCCTACAGTAAAAGGGATTGTTCATGAGTTCTGTTTCATACACCTACTTAGATTGAAACATCCATTAAATATTTTCTATTCATTCAGAGTTGAACACAGGAGTTGTCTCATGTTCTCAAGCTTTAGGGTTATAACATATAAAGAAATACATACAGGTGGATTAAATAAATAAATTTCTGATTCAGACAAAACATAAAAGCTGAATGACCAGTTCTGCCCTAAAAACCTGAAGAAAGGTGGATTCTCAAGAGAAAAGTTTTGACATACACTTTCCTCTTATTTCTAAAACTTGGCTTCCTCCAAGTGAATTTTAAATAGTCTCATTCCCTCAGTGTCTGTGTAAAAGTGTGAAAAGCCAATATCCATCTCACAATGAAAATGATGAAAATTCATTACAGGAAATTTCTCCCACCAAACTATCTGGTGTATCTAACAAGCATTATCCATCTACGCTATTAAAGATTGTATATAATCTCGTGTATAATGCATTGAGACACCACACTATTCCTTGTAATAGAACTCTGCTTCATGGGAGAAGAAACCACATCTGCAGATTCAGTGCCTTGTTCTGCCTACATCACAAGAAAGAGGAAAGAGAAGATGGCAGAAACCAGACATAACCAAAGGTATCTATTTCTACTATAGTCACTCTAAGAGTTGGAGACTTTAATGATCCTCACTACAAATTATCTGGGGTCTGAATCATCAAGGGGACAAATAAAATATTTTTATTCAGAGGTTCAATATTGCATGATTTTTTTTATAATGGACTTTTTAGCATCATGATGCAGACTCCTACTTAAAACTAGTTTAAAAAAAAAAAAAAAAAGAAAAAAGAAGCTTCCTATATTTCACTGTGTGACAATTGTATGAGCTTCATTTCTGTGGAGCGTGTTTTAGCAATTGCAGCCAAATCTTTGAAAGAGATAATGATAATATTAATTCTGTTACCAACAGTTGACACTGTCAGTTTGTTACCTGAAACAGTAAAACAGAACAATTTATTGTTAAACTGTTCAGAAGTACACATTTTCTACATTAATTTAAAGAAATCTGAACATTACTTTTGGACTTACATATGTACCTATGGATCTGTCTTCTTAAGAGCCAGAGACTCAATATAATACTAGTGTTAGACTGGAGTTGAGAGTTGTATGCATGGTTAATTATGTTTTTAATTAAGGAAGTAAGGCTTGCTGGCCATTCCCTATATCTCCCTACCCCATAAACATACCTCTGGAGAAGGATTAACAACATAATACAAAGGAAACATCCTTTTTCTTTCCTCTCATCACAGATAAAAAGCATTTGGTAACAGACTTCTTTAATATAACAGGGGATGAAGTGGGACTTGTAGCTAGACAGAAAAACAGCGCTGGTTGGGGTTTTTTTTTCCCCACTTCAAAAAATTACTCTTAAGTGAATTCTTCAAAGTCTATAGATATCCCATAAATCACTATGGTGGAGCACTAAAGAAGAAACACACAACATGCAGCCATTGACTTTCACAGCAAGGATTTGTAAGTACTGGAAAGGCGGACTTGTCTGTAAAGCCTAAATTCAGAAAAGTGCTTGCACATCTAATAAGCTAAAAAACATCACAACCATGTTCCTATAACTTCTAAACAGTGTATGAGATCAGGGTCTGGTGTAAAATGTCTGTGTTACTGCTAAAGACTTAGTGTCAAAGAAACCTCTCAGCATGACAGGCAAAAGATGACACAAGGTGGAGATCAGGATAAGGCTTTGTGTGCCTATTTTAACCACTAACCACTACCACTCTCACCTCCACCCCACATTCTGTAATAGTAAAACTTCCTTTTTTTTTTTTTAATCAATAAATGGAGTTTCTCTGATTTAAACCAAGGGAATAACCAAATTTATAAATTGGTACAACATCATAAAAAAAAAAAAAGGAAAAGAACCTGAAAGTCCTGAGCACAACCACAGGTGTCCTTGGAACTGGAACATATTGTGGAGGAATAACAGATCATTCAACTGAACTCAGAAAACTCTGAATTTAGTGCAATAACAGCTATGTTTGATAAAATGGAAATGTATGTCATGCTTAAGTGTTCTTGGAAAGGAGCTCTTGTCAGAGAATATGTAAAATTTTTTCACTTTTTCAAGGAAGATGAAAGGAAGGTGGTTGTTTTTTTTTTTTTTTTGTAATATATGGATATAAACTCAAGTTAAATCTGTACAAATTTCCCTAAAGCTGTTATTGAGAAGACACAAATTATTGCAGATTGCTTAACAACTGTAGCATGATGAAGTTATGAAAGCTCTAAGGTTATATTGATGTTGGGTAGATAAATGAAAAAGGATTTCTAAATTACAACAGTAATCAATCAGAAAAATAATCCAGAGACAAATCAATGTCTCTAAATAAGAGAACATTAATCCCTGATGGAGATATTATAAACAAAATAATATCTAGCTTAACTATCTAAATTCCACTCACCATCTTTTCCTATTATGTTCATCATGGAATTGAATTTCAGAGGACTCCAAAGAGCTGTTGCTCTAGGTCTGATTTTTTTCATTATTCTATTTAATTGTGTGCACTGTAATTTAATTTACTGTAATGCTGCCTCTATTGTGGCAATGCAAAATTCCTTGTAACAGTAACCCATTAAAGTATATTAAAAGTATTTATCATGATCCTCAAAAGTACAGCTAATATTATGTACGGAAAACTGGGATTTAGGGTAATTGCCACAAATAATTCAAAACAGTTCCTTTCTGCATTTATCTATATGTAGAACAGCAAGAACAATAATCGTAAAACAAAACTCAGTGAGATCAAACCTGGTCTTTACGAAGCCACGACAAATAAAATACTTTGTAATATAAATCACTGCTCTGAATAAGAAAAAACCTGGTCTTTTTTTTTTTTTTTTAATCTTCCTCCCTCTTATTCATGAATGTGCTGCTTCCTCACATTATTTAAAAAATATAATTATTGCTTACTCCACAGGCACTGACTCCAATGTGTTAGGACTCACACTGACTTTGCTTTTCAGGTCCTGCCATGTGCAGGAGAAGGCAATCTCCCAGTTGGCTGCATCATGTCACAACCAGAACCTTTCGGCCAAATGAGGCACCAAAGTCTGCCCTTGGATAGCAGCAGCAACAGAACAGTCCCTACAAGCACCAAATGATTCTCTGGCTGTTGAAATCTGAAAGATGTGAAATCAAGAAGAGTTTGGCACTAATCTGGATGTCAAACTCAGACTTATGGGTTTCAAATTGGCACCATTACAGACAGAGCATTTCTATTGCAGTTACTCAGCAGCTTGTTTCTACTTCATAATACACATGAACACAACTTTGCTTACTTTGCTGGGGTATTTAGAATACTTTACAATACTCCACAACAAAAATAGTTTTAATTGCTTCTTAGGTCAGAAATTTACTAAAAGTTTACAAGATAGGAAAACAGAAAGCATGTAATCTTTCACTATTTCAGATGATACATATTTTTCTTCATCAAGGGCTATCATTATCCTTCCCACACTTCTCTGTTTCACCACTTATTTGCTTTGCCTCCTTTAAAGGTTCAAGGTCCTCCATATCTTTTAACTCAGAAGAGAAAGAATAAACCTGAAGCACTATTTCAACATTTTGTCCCTTGGAAGTAGTCTAATTTTGCAGAAAGAGAAGAATGTGTCCCACATTTTTTAAAATAGCAGTATAAGTCTTACAAATGCCTTGTCAGAGCTAAAAATATACGTCTGCTTTAACATTGGATGTGAGGAAGGCAATGAAAAATCTTAAAAATCACCACTGTGTTACATCAGCAACAAAACAGGGATTTTTCAGCATCTGTTTGAGGTCTGATATAACTCTTCCGTGAGGACAATGTAATTCTTTAACTATCAGTCTTAGAGGATGGAGTTTTTAACCCAGAGTTAAATTGATCTCTTGGTTGTCCCATTTTGAAAATGCCATCACTAACTACTTGGAAGTATCATACCACTGTGTGAATCAAGTTAGTTGGAAATATAGTTAGAAAATATTTGAACTGATATATCTGTTTGAATCTCTGCAACCATTCTAACATCTCCCTCTTCAGACTGGGACTTTAGTCTAAAAATTTATTGATGAATATTTGGAGATTGCATTCAAATTTCATCCGTTCACTACCAAGAGGGATTCATTCCTCACACTGGTTATTAGCAAAACTGCCACTAGCTTCAGCAGTACAAGAACTGAGATATGGAATACTGAGAGCATTAGAGGAGATCTTGCAGATTTCCTTAGGAGTCAGAGGATACCATTCACACAATTTTCAAAATGCATTTAAATTACAAACATTTTAAGTACTTAAATGAGTGTCCCACTTTCCTGAGTGCTTTAACCCAGCTCTGCATGTAATCAACCCATGAACTTTAATATTTCATCAGTAATTTATATAGATCAAGCTTAGTATGGTAACTTTACTAGGTATGGTAACTTCTTATGTACTTATGGTACATACTAGGTATGGTAACTTCTATTTTTCTGCAACCTTTTCAATTTTCAAAGAAAACCCTTGTGTTCCTATTTTCCATGTGTTTGCAGAAATATGTCTTTGTTATATAATTAAAAAAAAAAAAATCTAAAAAGTCATATTAACAAGGTCCAAGGCTTCAGTCCAGTTTCATTTAATATGCACACAAGCTTGCACAATTTTTTTTGTATTTATAGCTTTTTCCAAGAAATCACAGGTAAGTGAAAGAATCAATGAGGCAGACTGTTTCTGACATTTACAGCCCCAAAATATGTAGTCTAAAATTTGTCCCTGAGAGACAATCAGGACATAAAGTTTTTTTTATTTGTTCAATTTAAGATTTTTCTCTCCTGGGGAATATCCACTGAGTAAAATGCCAGTGCAGAAGTCTTCACTGAGGTATTTTTGTTACTGTTGCCTCAGGGAAGGACTGTCTGAGAGACAGTCAGAACTAAATACAGTGTTTCTGTGACCCAACAATTCCTAATTCAAGGAACAAGCCAATTCTTGACTGTGATGGTAGGCCAGATCTTGCACTAGTAAAAACAAGAACAACTGAAGAACAACAGCTATTTTGTAACCCATGTCTCTTTTCATGAGGGGACACTGCATATAGTTAAGTATTTAATTATATGAAAATAAGCTGTAGTAAATTGGGCTCTAGCTATGATATTTTAATATTTGTTTTCTTAAGTAACATGCAAAAATCTGATGACAGAAATCTGATGTCTTCATTCACAAATAACATTCTTTATAAAAGTGCAACTAAAAAAAATTCCTGCTGTCATGAGGATAGGAACTGGTTGCTTACTGAGAGACAGATATTATTTCCTAATGGGACAAAAAAAGTCCATGGAAGAAGATCCAGAGAACTGGGACCCAAATGGAGAAGTCAACAGATGGCCCCACTCTCCAGTCATCAGATCTAGATTCTGAAATGCAGGTGAGAGCTGATAGGTAGCATAAAGCATAAGCCACATCTCTTAGAGGAGAGTTTTCTAGAACTTTAGAGACTCAAGCAAGATGGGACTAACTGTGGCAGACACAAGGAGCTACAGTGCATTGCACAGAGATGTACAACAGTAATTTGAGGGGTTTGAGGACCTGGAATGATACTGACAACTTTTGCTGGTGTAAAGCATGGTTTGGTATGGAAGCTTTTTCTTTACCTGCTGCACAAAACTCAGAACAGAAAAAAAAGTGACACTATCTACATTTAGTAAGTACATGGAATGGTCTGGAGGCTTATTCAAGTGTCTTGAGACTCACAGAACCATAAAATCTTACAGTTGGAAAAGACCTCTAAGATCATCATGTCCACCTGTCAACCCAACCTTACCATGACTGCTAAACCATGTCCTGAAGTGCCACATCTACACTTGTTTGGAACACCTTCAGGGATGGTGATTCCACCACATCCCTGGGCAGACTGTTATGTCCTTCACCACTCTTTCAGTAAATAAGTTTTTAATGTTATCCAATTGAAACCTCTCCTGGTGCAACTTAAGCCCATTTCTTCTCTTCCTATCATGTTACCTGGGAGAAGAGACCAACCCCCACCTCACTACAACCTCCTTCAGGTAGCTGTAGAGAGCAATAAGGTCTCCTCTCAGCCTCCTCTCCTCCAGACCAAAAAAAACCCAGTTCCCTCAGCTGTTCCTCATAAAACTTTTCTTCCAGATCTCTCACAAGCTTTGTTGCCTTTCTCTGGCCACGCTCCTGCACATCAGTATCTAATACTGTGGCACCAAAACCTAAATGCACTACTCAAGCTGCAGCCTCACCAGTGCTGAATACAGGGGCATGATCATTTCCCTAGTCCTGCTGGACACACTATTTTTGAGGTAGGCCAGGATGCTGTTGACCTTCTTGGGCACCTGAGCATACTGGTGACTCCTGTTCAGATGTCTGTCCACCTGAACTCCCAGGTCCTTTTCTGCTGGGCAACTTTCCAGCCTCTCTTCTCCAAGTCTGAAGCATTGCCTGGGGTTGTTGTGACCTAAGTGTAGGACCCAACACTTGGCTTTGTTAAACCTCATACAATTGCCCTTAGCCCATCGATTCAACCTGCCCAGATCCCTCTGCAGAGCCTTCCTACCCTCAAGCAGATCAACACTCCTGCTCACTTTGGTGTTATCTGCAAACTTACTGAGGGTGCACTCAATTCCCTTGTAAAGGTCACTGATAAAGATATTTAATGAGTGGCTCCAAAAGTGATCCCCAGAGAACACCACTTGTGACCAGTCACCAACTGGATTTAACTGCTTTCATCACAACTCTCTGGGATCAGCTAAGCAGACGGTTTTTAACCCACCAAAGAGAACAACTATCTGTGCCATGAGCCACCAGGTTCTCTAGCAGAATGCAGTGATAGATAGTGTCGAAGGCCTTACTCTAAGGCCAAGTAGACAACATCCACAGCCCCTCTCTAATCCACTAGGAAGGTCACAGGGTCATAGAAGATGGTCAGTTTGGTCAATCAGGACCTACCTTTCATGAAACCATGCTGGCTGGGCCTGATCCCCTGGTTGTCCTGTACGTAAGATGACCTGTTCCATGATCTTCGCTGGTACTGACGTCTTCTTGCCAAGAACACAGTAAGTTTTACATCAGTGTTAAAGGAACACCCTTGAATAATTTTGTGATAATCTGAGAGTAATGGTACTTCAGCTATATTCCTCTTAAAAATGAATTGGTAGCATCCACTGGGAATTTCTTACCAACCTGTAGAAACATTTAGGAAATAGCCTATGAAACGATTTCAAAATTTTGGAAGTGATTACATCTCTTTTGGGGATAGAAGAATTGAACATTAAATAGCATGGGAATTTCCAGTAGTTGATAAAAGGCAGACATCCCTGGTCACTATGTAGAAGACAACAGAAGGAACTGGATAATTTAGAATGACTTACACTAAACTATGAGTTACAGCTATGTATCACACCCACATCTTTCTCTGTCTCACCCTCTCCCTCTCTCACTCCATATATATGTACAGATAAAAAGCTTTTCAAAAGCATTCCTTACGCCTGACTCCTTTAAGTAAGGTCAGAGTGGCTGAGCCATCCAGCTAAAACAACGGAGACCTGTTCTTAACCCAAGAGGGACAGGGAAAAAGACTCTTTTCTCTGTTGCAAGATGGACTGTGTACTTAAATGGGTTCTAAAATTCAGAGAGGGAGGTCATAGAAAATGTCTTAAATCTTTGACATAAATATGACAAACCATCTTCAGAAGGAAAAATCCATGCCACAAGGAAACAAATAAACTTGATAGAAACAGAAACAAATGGACTTTCCCTATAGCACAAACTGAAACAGCCAGGGGCTATGGTGTTGCAGATCATTTAAAATTGCATAAATTGAAGGATAATGGGCAGTTGGTCTTTCGAAACAGGTTCCAAATCCAACCTTACTGGTCAGTGATCTTAAGGAGATGTCTGTTAACACAGATGAACTTTCTGATAAATAAGGGACTATTTATCAGAAGGCATCTCACTGATTAGATATGTTGTCATGACCACCTTACTATCAGGAAGGGAAGAATCTACCTGAGCCAACAAGACAGACAGATACCAATGGAAGGTGCAAAAGCTATCAAAGAAAAGATGGTCCCATCTGACAGGAATATGGAGCTACCAAATGATCTGGGGAAAGGCAACATTCCCATAGAGTGCAGAGAGGCAAGAAAAAAATAACCCAAATTATGCAGGGATATGGTAAAAAATGAAGAGGTTTGTGATTCCCCAGACAGAAAAACCCTTGCTGAATAAAGACATTCTTTTTTGCACCAGGCAGAATATAAATGACTGAAATCCCTCTGTTTACTGTGTTATTAAAATATACAGATTTAGTTAAAATGATGTGGCTGGGAAGCAGGGAAGATGACTTGCTTTTTCCTTGTTGCTGTACTCTGGATAACATGGAATCTTCTGGAAGGAAAGAGAAGGAACAGCCTTCGGGGAACAATCTTATTTTCACAGCTCTGAGGAGTTGATGAAAAATAAGAGAGGTCAGAGAGCATATGCGCACAAAATGAGACATCTAAGAGAAGCAATGTAAAAGCATCCAAACTTTTTTCATTAATGAGGTATTTTCAAAAGAGACAGCAGTGTTTGGGCAACTGAAAGTTGCTAGAATATGAGTAATACTGGAGGAAACAGTGATAAAGATGGTGTCCTGGTTTGGACAGATATTATCCTAAATTTTTAGCAATGCAAGACCAGTGGCTTATAAGGAGACAATAATTTTATTAAAG
>JAOEGS010001031.1:0-51203 GCA_025447755.1 Corythornis vintsioides | reverse complement strand
AGCACACTTGAAGATTTACAGAGATGAGTCAGAGGCTTCTGAGATAATACAACAGGAAAACAACCTCAAAGGAATTACCCCCCCCCCCCCCCCCCCCCCCCCCAAATCAGTGGATCAGTTCTTTTCAAACACTAAGTACCTACAGCTTTAGGGTATAAATGTATTTAGCATTTTCTAGCAGAAATTGGGTTTCTGCTGCTCTGACACAGCTCAGCATCTAGCTGCACTAGACTAGAGGGGAAAAGCACACATGCCTGCAGTCTACCTGGGGACTTACTAAAGTTTATGGCATAATACAGACAGCTTCAAGGAAATTCTAGCTTACAGAGAGAAATAACAAAGTTTTCTTGAAAATTCCTGCACTAGAAAGGCTCATCTGCCAATATGCATAAACTAATTTATTTTATAGTACAAAATAACTACACACGTCTCCAGTCTTCAGTAATTTTGTACTTAAATCAGTCAAAAAGTACTGTGTAAATGAGACTAGAGGGCTCGTTCCAGGGGAAAAAAACCCCTAGTTTAACCAGAGCAAGTAGTACTTTCCTTTGTGATGTACCAATTCACACTATTAAATATGCTTACTTTTAAATATATCTTCTTTAGCTTTTACAAATACCTCAATGTAGAATATTATCTCTGGACTACTAATTATAACTATTACCCATCCCATGATCATTCTCAGCACAATTTACTTGGAACTATTAACAGCAATATACACAGATCAGACAGGAATTAGGAATATGCACAGGAATTTTGTTTCCTTTGAGTCAGTAATGTTTAAATTGGATTAAGATAACAATAAATTACGAGGCCTTCTCTACAGAAGTTGTTTTCATCACTACTATATTTAATTTTTTTGCTCTAGAACTTAATTTTTCACACCATCCTCATATTAATGATTTTCCATGAAGCTCATATTTAACTTCAGATTAAGGATTAAATATTCTATGAAGATGAATATTCTATGAAAAAAAATACCATGAGATTTGTTTTTGCTGACATATGAATGAATTAATGTAGTAAGTGACATGCTGGCACTGTTCATTATTATCAGATGAAATTCAAATTATATGATCTCAGAATCATAGGACTTAGTCTATTTATGTGTGTTTAAACATCTTTAGCTGATAACAAACCCTTCACACTCCCCTTTCTGGGCAATTGCTGCTTTTGGCAGTAATAATCTGCGTGGGTGTCTGAGAATGGAGCTGGCAGATGAAGTACTCATGCAAATTACTGCTACTTAGCAAAACATGTATTCATTCATCTAGGGAGTCATTTTTTATCATTCCAAAAGCAAGCCAAAGGTCATAAAATATTTTACTTGTTGATATCTAGAAATAAAACCTGCAGTGTATTCAATATTTTGTATAATAAAATACAACATTAAATAGATAATTGAAGTGTCAGTATGCTCAATGTTATAAAGAAATCCCTGAAAAAATGAAATACATTATTTGTCTGTTTTGAGAGGTTTATATCAATATTGCAATTGGAGATCTCACAATGCACATGTGACTGCTGATATGCAATACCAAGACCAAATAATGTGGCTGGAAAACCTGCCTGGCAGAAAAGGACCTGGAGATGTTTGTTGACAGCTGGCTGAGTATGAGCCAGCAGAGTGCCCAGGTGGCCAGGAAGGCCAACAGCATCCTGGCCTGTATCACAAATTGCATGGCCAGCAGGAGGAATGAAGTTATTGTGCCCCTGTACTCAGTACTGGTGAGACCACATCTCAAGTACTGTGTCCAGTTTTGGACACCACAATATAAGAAAGACACTGAGGTACTGGAGTGGGTACAGAGAAGGGCAACGAAGCTGGTGAAGAGATTGGAGAACATGTCTTATGATGGGAGGCTGAGGGAGCTGGGATTGTTTAGCCTGAAGAAGAGGAGTCTGAGAGATGATCTTATTGCTCTCTACTCCTACCTGGAAGAAGACTGTAATGAGGCCAGTGTTGGCCTCTTATCCCAAGTAAGTAATGACAGGAAAAGTCGTAAGTTGAACCAGGGGAATTTCAGGAAAAATGTATTTACTGAAAGAGTACTTAAGCATTGGGATAGTCTGTCCAGGTAAGTGGTGGAGTCACCATCCCTGGAGGTGTTCAAAAAACAGGTGAATGTGGTGCTTCAGGACATGGTCTAGTGGTCATAGAGGTGATGGGTATAAGGTTGGACTTGAGGATCTTGGAAGGATTTTCCAACCTTAATGATTATAGACAATTCCAAATATAAAATCTTGCTTTGTCTTTCCTGTATTCTGAAAGACTATTGCTTTCATTATTTTAGCTACTAAGATGAATGATAGAAATGATGTAAAACAAAGCAGAATAATACAAGCCATTACTAAAAACAGTATAAAGTTTGGTGAAATTAGCAGTCATTACTTCTGTGGTGACAATAAAGCTGCTGTTCTATAGTCTGTAGAACATACAGTACCTGTACTTTGGGTCAGGTATAAATGAAGCTTTTACCTACAAATAATTAACTTTACATGCATTGAATAGGTAGCAATTCAATTTTTTTTTTCTTTACAGTGCATTTTTACATACATCTAAGCAATTTTATTTTGTTTATAACTATGTCTTGCATGAATATATAACCTTTTTAAAAAGTTCCATCTGTAAAGGAACAATCTACAAAAGAGAAATCCTATTTATGTACACTAACCTTGCAGCAGTAATAAATACAAGCTATCTCAGGAGAAGCAAACTTCTCTCAGAAAAATGAACTTTAAGCTGGTCTCTTTTAGGTGAATTATTTAAATAAGTAGTAATATAGTAACTGTGGAGGTCTACAATTTTATGGGAAGCAAGTTTTGCATATCAAGAAAAAAAATGTATTTAAACAATCCATGCAACTTGAAAAAAACAAAACAAAGCAGAAACCAGCCTTGGAGTCAGAATCTATTATGATACTATTAATTGAGTCATTAATAAGTAGACAGGCAATCTAAGTCTAACAGCTAAAGCACATATATTTTGATTGTAATTGCAACCTAAATCTAGAAACAGTACCTTAGCTTTATCCCTCATAGATCCTTTCCCCAGGATGGACATCTTTGCACCTGTTTCTTCTTGTAACCTCTTCAAGGAGTTTCCTCTTGGACCAAGTAATTTCCCAACAAAATTGAACTAGAAAGCAAAGAAGAGAAATATTTTAGACCACGAGGTACTTTTTAAAAATTTATTCCATCCTTATAAACAAACTGCATAAAAGACAAAAAAAGAAAAAAGAAAAGTTTAATTTACTTTAAAAATAAATACTCCTACTCTTAATTTTGAGCCTGGTTCATCGGGATACAAGGCTGGAGGACTAAGGCATCCTCTCATCTAGCAAAAGAGTCAGTCCAACCATTCATGTTTTATTAGAACACCAGGAGGCTTCTCTCTAGGACAAACATGGCCAGTGGCTGCCTGGGTTAAGTGCTAAACATGATCTTTGCTTATCAGTTGGTATAGATGAAACCCAGAGAATGCATTAGTTCTTTCCTGAGTTAGCTACCTTTATTGGCAAAGTAATATATTCTGCCAAGTTAGAGCTTTAAATGCATTTTTAGGAATTGATGTTTTACAGATTGATTTTAAACTAAGTGTTGTTTTGTGTATCGGCTTCAAATAATCTTGTCAGCAACAGAATAAATCACCAACTGTAGATCAGTGTACATATTAAAGACAATTTTTCTGAGAGAATTTTGAAGAGCACTGGGCTTTGTCTGACATGCTGTGAATAATCTTAAACACTACATAGTTCACATGACACATCATTTGTTTTATTATTATGAAGAGGTCAGGTGTCTGGATGAAAATCAGAGAACATAATAAATAAATGAGGTGTTAAAGTTATGTCGACACAAACTAGTAAAAATGAGAGACTATTAAGTAACAGTCATTTGTTTATTCTATAATCAATAGTACCTTCAATTATTTTTTATGCTTTCTAAAATCCTTTAAAATCTCCATGGTATGCTGTCTTTGGAAGTTGACTGGAAATGTCAGCACTTGCTCAGGGTCTTTCTAAATTTTATTGCTGTTTGAACAGACAGCTGGCCTGGCTTTTAGCAAAGAATAAGCTTAGACAAGGTAAAAGGTGTGTAATAAACACTTCCTTGATTTTATTTTGGAAATAAAGAATATGACATTAAGAAACACCAATCAAGAATATGCTGCTGTCAAAAATACACCTGAATGTCAAAAAGATGTTACATCTTGTTTTGCACTACCTTCTATTTAAAAAAATGGCAAAAAAAAAAAAAAAAAAAAGGGGAAATAACCATGTTTTCACTCTAGCCAGCTAGAGTATAACACCACAAACGCTTGGTCATGTTAATAACATCCAAACTCAGAATCAAGCCAGATACCCCAGAACCCAAGCTGGATTTCAGTCCAATGTCATCATTACAAATAATTTGTAACTTCCTTCAAAAATTTGTTCATCATCACAGAAAACAATATGTAGTCAATGAAAAATAAATATATAAAGTGAAATCTAATGCCATGTAAACCAACATAACCAACTTCAGAAAGATAAGATGTCCAATGGGAAGTAGTAAGTGATAATGTTGCAGAAAAACAAAGCAAGCTTTGAAGCTCAAATAAAAGACTTTTCAAGCTTGTGTGCTTGCATTTTCTCCATCACTTTCTGTTAATAAAAGTTATCAACTCTTCAATAAATTCTACCCCACTCTGGTGGTACCATTTAGTACCATTTTAGGGTAGGATTTAGAGAAGATGCTCCATCATGCATCAATAATCCTATGTCTTGAAACTGCAGCTACGCTTCTTATAAGAACAAGTTGGCATAGAAGTTGTTGGCTTCTGATTATTACATTTCATATGAAAATACACCAAATAGTGAGGAAGGAATGGAATTGTTCTCAGAAGTCATAATACCAGCAGAATTATCACACCATTGAAATGAAACACACACATTTTTAAGTTGGTATTTATGTAACAGCTGATTTATAGCGTTGCAAACTCAGGGGAAAGTTTCTTCAGTATATTGCATGTTAAAAAAAAATTGTCCAGGAGATGAACAAAATGGGAGTCTGAACTCTGAAGCAGGCATCAAAGGCAAATAGACACAGCTCCACTCTGGTGTCTGTGTTGCACAAAAGATGGGAAGAAAAAAAGATAATGAACTAGTGCTGTAGAGAATCTGTATCTAATACTGGCATATTTAAATGTCCTTGGCTCCTGATATCAGAGTCCTCTCACTGTGGAGGAGCACACCCTGACAGCTGCAAAAGGGGCTGATGGAATGAGGCAGATAGAAGCTGTTGACTTTCATCACTACCTCGTTTTTTAATGCTGAGAATTGCAATCATTGATCCTTACACTCTCTTTATTCCCAGCATGTAATAAACTGGCCTTTGACTAAGCAGACAGCTGTACAATGGCCAGTTCTCTTGTGAGGTTCAGCACACCTGTGAGCTGACACTGCTGCTCTGCGTGACAACGTCTGCTGTGAACCTCCTAAAAGCTGGGACTCAGACAGCAAGGTCTGGCGGGTGTGGTGATGAGGGGTGTCTGGCAGGAGTCTTCCCAAAGCCAGCAGCAGCCTCAGGCTGAGAACAGTCACATCCTGCCTGCCTGGCCACGTTACAGCATCAGAAGTACAGAAGTTACTCCACCATAAGCAGTAATAAGGGCTCCCCATACAGCCTACCCTATTTTAAACCATACCTATCTTTCTCCCCATCTCCCTTTTGCACACAGGGGCAAGCATGCTGGTAATCAATTAAAAAGAATCACAGAATTTGTTCTTATGTTGCAACGTAAAGCTTGAACCTATGTTTCTTTTAAGATCTAAAACTAACACTACTATGGATTTTGACTAGTTCAGACTAGTATACCATAGGTATAACAAATCTAACATACAGTTTACAGCATTAACATTCAAGATGCAAACTAAATGCAATGATTGATAGAGAATGCACCTTTACATTTAAAAAACTATTTGTTTCTTCTCTGTTTTATATAGCCCAAATACATCTCTACTAGAGCTGTATCATTTCTTCTTTTATAAACATTGTTTTAATTGCATTTTAAAAGCAGAAACAAGAAACATGCTTGCTATTCAGAAAAAAATGTTTGTGTCTGTGAGTGTTCCTGTTTTATTAATAGATCAGTGTTCAGAACAGTAACAAAATGTAGATAAGTAAGAAATGAGACTGACAAATGTTTCCAGCTGTAAGATAAAGCAGCACAAAGCTGAACGAATACATTAATTTCTTCTAGAAACAGCAAAACAGAAACAGCACAGGCTTGGCAACATGAAATAGGTTTGTTATTTCTTAGTATGTTCTGTTCAGCATTGCTATCGGCTCCTTTGTGAGGTAACAAAGCGTCTTTCCATTATCAGAGCTGCTTCAGAGCTACAAAAACCTTTCATCATTCATGAGGGAAAAAAATCCTTACAAATTCAGTCCTGTGCTATAGAAGAAGACAAAAGTTATTATTCGCTCCTGACTATAACCTTACTGAGACATGTTTGTAAATTAGTTTTCTCTGGTCCTATTCTAGGACCTCTGATAGTTCATTTATTTTGGAATAGTTTTATTTAAGTGTATCTCACCTTTTGATATGCACAAGGGACTTTCCTTCATGTGAAAGTAGTACTGGTCAATTATAAAGACAATTTTTCTCAACATTTTAGAAGAATGACAGTTACCTTAACATTATGCTTTAACTTTTGGTTAGCCCTGAAGTGGTCAGGCAGTTAGATTGTTTGTTAACTGTTATAGGTCCCTTCCAAGTGAAATTCTCTCCTCTCCTTCTTATTCCATTTCTACTCCATAGCTCAGCAGATTCCACAGATTTCAAGTCTGCCCTGCTCTGTATGTAGCTGCTTACTTCAATACTTTTTCAATATCACAGCATTTTTTTACTTTTCCAAAATGTACTTGGTGTTTCCAGAAAACGATGCATTCATTTTTATTACAGCAATGAGATGTTTGCTGTCACTGGAGAAGAGCTTTTGGGAAATCAGGCAGGACTGAACTCTGCAGGACTCTAGCAAGGCATGTGTGGTGGGTAGACCCTGGCTGGATGCCAGCTGCCTACCAAAGCTGCTCTATCACTCCCCTCCTCAGCTGGACAGAGGAGAGAAAATATAACAAAAGGCTTGTAGGTTGACATAAGGACATGGAAAGATTACTCAGCAAATACTATCACAGGCAAAACAGACTTCACCTGGGGAAATTAGCTTATTACCCATAAAAATCAGAGTAGGATAATGAGAAAATAAAAAATAAATCTTAAAAACACCTTCCCCACACCCTTCCCTTCTTCCAGGGCATAACTCACTCCCAAAATCTCTACCTTGTATTTTTCAAGTGGTAAAGGGGCATGGGGGTTACAGTTCATTCATTACACATTGTCTCTGCTGCTCCTTCTCCATCCCACTTTTCCCCTGCATAGGGTCCCTCTCACAGGAGACCATCCTCCACAAAGTTCTCCAATGGGAATCCTTCCCACAGGCTACAGTTATCACCAACTGCTTCAGCCTAGGTCCTTTCCATGGGGTCACAAGTCCTGCCAGCAAACCTGCTCCAGCTGGTCCTGCCAGAAGTCTTCTTGGGGCCACAGTCTCCTTTGGACATATCCACCTGCTCCATTTTTGTGCCTTCCACCTCCTCCCCTTTTGCTTCACTGACCTTTGTGTCTGCAGAGTTGGTGTCTGTCTTGGTGTCTGTCTCCCTCCTCTTTCTGGATGAAGCTGTGCAAGGCTTTTTTTCTCTTGGTTTTAAATATGTTATTACAAAGGCATTACCATCATCTCTGTTTGGCTCAGCCTTGGCCAGCAGTGGGTCCATCTCACAGCCAGCTGGTGTTAGCTCTACTGGACATGGGAGCAGCTTCTCACAGAAGCCAACCCCTGTAGCTCATCTCGCCCAAAATCTTACTATACAAACCCATACAGCATAGTCAGGACACAACAAATGGCAGAAGAATAAAATTAATGTAGTTCTTTAGAGGATCTCTTGGAGATCTACTCCAAAGAACATGCACTAATGCTTTCTTAAAGCACTGCACCACTGAGGCTTCACTGCAGTGGTCCCAGGACCATAAGAGAAGGCTGACCTTTACTACAGAGCTTATTGGGTCTCATCACTTCATTGTGCTTTGATAATAAAACCCTGGGAAGAAAACTAGACTCAAAATTAAATGCTCAAAGGGAAAATACAGCTTCTTGAAAACTCTGGGCCAAATTAATTTCTGGTTTAAATCAAAAGCATTACCTCAAGAATAAATTAAATCTGACTCACAAAGTTGGAATCATTAGTTACTGTGACTAGAAGACTTATCTAAGAAATAAATACTTTTTTATTACACATTTTTTTTTTTATCTTGAAAAGTGCTGAGAGTTCGTATTTATGGCGTGCTAGTAGAAGATGCTGCAATCTTTGTGTGGCTATTTACTAGTTCACAGCAAGCATCTAAATCTACAGTGAAAATACATTTTTGGCATAACTCCATGAAACAGATGGTTAGCAACTCCAGACAAATGTCTTCCAGATATAAGTCCACACTGAGATTGCAAAAATATCCCCTCGTTTTTTAGCAGTTTTTCTGTTAGAATTTGGTAAAAAGGTGTGCCATTTAAACAAAGACATTTAAATGAGGCTTAAAGTTAAAATAAATTTTATGATTAAAAAAAAGTTTTAAGACACATTCTTAAAAACTGCAGCATATGCTGAGTTAACAATGATTTTGAATCTGCATTTAAGTCATATTCTATTGAATTAAGGGCAAGAGATTTCTTTTACACAAAAAATCACCTATCCTTTATATACATCCTAGCCAAACCTGAAGGTGTCAACTTTCACTATTTAGAACTGAAGAACACCCAAACAAACCAACCATCAAAAAACCCCACCACAAAACAAAACAAAACAACCAACCAACCAAAACCAATACAAGATGAGCAATAAGGAATTCTTGGAATTCTAAATCTAAGACTGGCTCATTTGAGGGACATTATCTAAAAAGCTATTTCTACACATGCTAACAGTTCAGTCTGCAGAAAAGCACCACTAACCCTTTTTTTTTTTAAGTGCACAATTAAACAAGTTTGTATTGAGCATACACACAGGTATGGAAACACATACTAGGACTACAACACTTAAAAGCACAGTCAACATTTGGCTAATCGGGCTTATTACTCCCACAGATACACAACTTACTGGTCACAGTAATAAACACCATCTGCTCTTTGCTAACTGCAAAACCTACCAACTTTTTTCTAAGTTGAGGAGTTTGTAATATAAAAGGAAGATCTAAAGGAGTTGTAATACCGTGGGATTTCCAAGCACATCATCTTACTCTTACTGAGCTGAATATTATTTCATATTACGGGAAAGATTTCTCTTTGCCAGATGCTGTATTAGCAAATGCAAGTTCTAAGTCAACAAAAACCAGGGTAAGTCAGGATTGAACACCCAACCACAAACTAATGTATCTTTCCCACGTATGTTAGTGACACTGGACTAGTAAAAATACAGCATAAAACTCAAATTTCTTTTCAGTCAATAAAATTATAACACTGTTAATTTGGACCCACAGTATGTTAATGAGCTAATTTAACACATGCATATAGCATCTGATTTTGCAGACAGCATTGTATTAAATTACAGAGTTTGTTAGTCTAATTAAAAACTGTTCGTCAACTTGATTTTGCCTTTTGTTATTTATTGAAATATACTTACAGTAGCATTTATGTATCAATTTAAATATACTGAGCACTACACAAATACTAATTTTATTCTCAAGTCCTATTCATAATCAAAGCAAAACATTGCTTTAAATCGATTGATATATGCAAACAGCTCTATGGAAATAAACCAGCCTGCAAAAGCACTGAAAAACATTTTATAAAAATCTTATTCTTCCTTCTCACCCACCTACATTTTCTATTTTGCTGTTGTTGTTCTTTATCATTAAGGACAAATGCAAGAAAACACAATCTTTATTCCTTATAGCAATTACCTTCTACTTTTTTTATTCTTAAGAGAGGAAAACTAAGTATCTTTCAAGATTTTTTAATAAGGACTTGGCCGATCTAAGGTGGTAATGCAATTAAGTAGAGCAAAGCATTCCAAAACAACTCTGACAAGATAAAAACAGTTAAATAATACCCTGTTAATTCAAAGACTTGAACTGGTGCTTAATACTGTTCCCAAGGTGTTCAGTGAGGACATCTGTTCAATTCATACTTCAATTTCAACTGCATTTCAAGCAAAAATTGTACAAATTTAAAACAAAAGATATTGTCCTCTACTTGCCCATTCAATCAAATGTGGTGGAACAGAATACAAACTTAGACAACATATAAATACTGTTGAATATATTGTCACTGTTTACAAACTTATTCTTGAAAGCCACATAGTGCAGCACTCTGTTCCAAGAGCAGACTGCACACTAAGTGAATACACTCTTCTTTCTTATTTTTTTTGCTCATGGTAATGAGCTTGTGGAACGAAAATAACCAACATTAACTCAATATTTGCCACAGATGGCTTTCCAATTGTTTACACAGCAAGCATACTGGGTACATAAAGATTCCCTCCATTCACCAGAAGGAAACTACACTGGCTTACTCTATAGCATGTAAGCCAGAGGGGCTGCAGAGCCTCCTCCTCCACAGTACACAGGGCTAATTGCAATAGCAGCAACCAATGCAGCAGATCACTGAATTTAGATTTCATTTAACACTGTATAACACATACAAAGTAATAACTCTGTAATTTGATATAAATCTAACGGATTTTCTCACGGTGAAGAATCAATCACTGTTTTAAATATACATATAAGGAATGTGATTTTTTCCCATTATCAGTATTTGTCAATGTTTATAATTTGCCAGGTTGATAGTCCACAATACTCACTAACTGATACTTAGAATATCTATTCAGTCTCAAAAAAACCCTAGAAATTATAGAGGTTTGTAACACTTGAGTGTCAAAAGAATCTGAAAACCTGAGACTGCCTTGCCAATGGCATCTCCTTGCAAGTGACATAACCATGCTTCAGACTTGGTTAACATAAGACAGAATAAAAAAAGTACATTCAGGGCAACACTTTTAAAGAACAAGACATACTGTATGTGACACATGAGCTGCTGGGCCCAAGTGGTTTGGATAAAACAGGCTGCAGAACCCAGCAGTATCCAGGAGGGAAGTCTTGGCATTGCAGTACAACAACTGTGAACACAACTGTAACTAGAACGCTTGTACTTGATAAAATATTAAATTATTAAATTTCTTTCACTTGCACATTTTTTTGTTATCCCCAAACTCCAGGCTAAGATCTGATTCTCACTTGAAAGAATATAAAGGAAGTAATATTGAATTATCCTCTAACATAAGATTAAGGAATGCCTCAGGTATATTTAATAACTATCTGGTTTATCTAATATTTATTCCATTGCAATTACCCTTTAACAGCATATCTAGAGTTTTCTGGAAGGATTAGCATGTTTGTAAACTATGTTTTAAAGATATCAACCAATGTTTTCCATTCACATTATCAAGCCAGAATGTCCTCAGCTCCAGCTGTTTAAAGGAGCCAGGGATTATCTCCTGGAAGGGTTCCAGTGCCACAGTTGGCCATACCATTGGCATCTGACCCAGCTGGGTGGCTGATGTCTATGTCTGAAAAAAATGTCACATATGGCAATCCATTAAGTGCTTTTGTCTGCCTCAAGCCTCAGACACTCAGCAGAGTGTGTATCTCCATCTTAGCTGCCTCATGCATTTCACTAACTTCATGAAGTTTGGTATCTCAGATATATTTTTAAATATAAAAATATTTTATATTTAAAGACTAATTAAATTAATAAATTGCAGATCTGGAGATAGGCATCTAATTTCTAGATACTGTATGGATAGAAGAACAACCTCTAGTCCTCTGGGGAACTTGCGCCTTCCTTACAGTACTCCCACATGTTCCTCTAGGAAATCAATGCATTCAAGTTCCTTCATGGAGTTATGAGTACTGAAATGTTTCAATTTCCAATGCTCGAGCATTTATATCCTGACAGATCCCTTGTATTTGTCTCCCTGCAAATGCTGTAGCCACTGAAATGAACTAAAGGAACACCACAACTGCCATGACACAAAAATATGTGAAAAGATAAGCAAAATTAAGTTGCAATAGAGACTGGGAGAAAATGTAACTCTCTGTGGAAATCTCAAAAGTCCTTTGAAATTCTTAATTTAATAAACACCATGTCTTTCTTAAATTATTTACATGATAGCAAAGCAGAGGAAACAGATATATTCTTCAAAGTAAAAAATTAGGATTTCTTCCATCTTTACAAGTTTCTGGAAGTGTTTTTCCACTGTAAATTTATTTATCAAACAAACTTATTTCCCCTAAAATGGAATACATCTGTAAATAATATTGCACCAAACTGAGAAAAGATCAGTACACTCCAACCTGCAACAAGAATGAAATCAGTAGGCAACTACTGATTGATGTAATCTCCATTTAAAATGATGTACAATTATGTTGACAACCCAGGAAACGTACTCTCACATTTCAGCACCATCCCCAAACTCACAATTAAAACTGTATGTTTGCATCAGATCATTCAGATTAAAAACTGCCTTATGAAAAGCTTATTAATTTAGAAGCAAGTGAGTAAGTTTGTTTCATTTAAAGCATCTAAATTTGTAGATACCTGCTTCAGATGACAACTTTCACATTTGTCAGGTCTTTTTTATGACATATTTATAACCACATCAGCAAACAGCTATTTCTGAATGTATTTTAACAATATCATTTGCAGAGCAAGGTTTGTCAAATGCTTGTAGATTAAGAGTATGGGCATTACACATTGCTTAGTTATTCTTAGGCTTTTCCATCCCACACCTATAATAATAGAAAGTAGTTTTCTCTTTAATCTTAGGCAAATACAAAACAAATGAATGCCAAGCATGCTAGTGAATGCATGTCCAAATCCTGGAACAGCTTTCAGCTGGTGAATTCCAGTTTTACAGCAGTCAAGACTAGAGAGCCCTGAACTTTACTATTCCCATTCAGAGAATATATATCACATTAAAGTTTCGGATTTAGTACATCTACACAGAAAAAGTACTATGAGAAGAAAAACAAAATGACAGGAAAAATTACTGTGAGAAGTAACAGCAATAAATTAGGAAGAGGGTTGTTCTATGAAAATCCTATTTTAAAATGATGGAATTATGGGAAAAACAAAAACAAGCCCAAATGAAACAAATACAAACCAAACCAAACAAACAAAAAAAACCCCAAACAAATACAACAAAATACCAAACAAACAAAGACAACTGAGATATACTGTCCTGGGTGTCAGTCTGCAGGCTACAGTGGCAAAGAGGACAAGCTGCAGAAAGCAACTGCTAGTGCCAGCCAGCTCCATTGTTCCATGTTGATGAGACAGGTCAGGTAGAAGGCATGAAGTGACAACACATCATGTCCCAGCTACCTCAGCATGGACACAGACCTGTACTGCTGGCTTTGAAGAGAATACTCATCCTGCAGACCTAACAAGAAGTGTGCAGAGACTCCAAAGATATATTAGAGGCATCAGTCTGCAGTCCTTATTTAAAACAAAAACTAAGGAATGCTGGAGATAACTTCTGGAGGCAGAATGTAGGTTGTTTGGGAGTTGAACGCTGGGAGTTGCACAGCAGCAATCACTGCAACGTTCTCATTACATCATATGCAGATTCAGAGAGAAGGGGATGAGTGGAAGCAAGACTGCAATCATGGGCAAAAATAAGGTGTTAGGAGAAAGAACTGAGGACATGCCCCTGATAGAGTCTGAAAAAGGAAAAGATCTTATTTTATACATAAAGGATATAGCTGTGGATATACCTAAAACTCAAAGACATAATATGTGTAGGATATTCAGTAGTATTTAACTCACTGAAATACTAGACTCAGGAAAAAGATATTTTAAAAATCTGAAACTGTATTAAAATAAGAAAAAAAAAAAAGGACCATAAAATACCATCCTAATTAAAAAATAAAAAATCCATACAAAGCAGATAGGATAAAAAGTATGAGGAACAATTTGGAAAAAGTATAAAAAATGAAATATTTTTCAAAGATTTGGAAGCCAGACAGAGAGCTGGTAGGGCTAACATCTGTTCAGTCTATAAAAGGAGTATTCAAGAAAGATGAGGTCAGAACACAAATATAAAATGCTTTTCTCCATCTGGGTTCATAATGGAGGAAACTGTGACAGGTGGTTGGGAGGAAGGTACTGCAAGAAAGAATTTCCAACTAAATTAGTAAAAATCAGAATAACCAATAAAATCACTGAACAGGAAAATACATTATAGAGGTGAAGAGATGAGATGGCTATTTTTAATGGATTATTTCTTAGCAATCTATCAGTATTCTTCAAAGAAAAAAAAACCAAACATGGAAAAGTAAGCTGATGCCATATACCTGATTTTCAGAAGACATTCATCTCACAAGGTCCTTTATAAAAGGGCTTTAATGAAACCAGACTGACATTAGATTAGAAGGATGGTCCTTTCATGTATTTAAAATAAAAATGCTTAAATGATAGGAGAAAAATGGCATAAATTGTCAGTGTTTACACTGGGATAAAGGCATGAGATGAGTCCTGCAGGGTGATGGAAGCTGGAAAAGCAGTGAACAGTGAGAAGACAAAACTTACTGACGATGCTCAGGAAGTCAGGGCAGTACTAGCTATAAAGAACTACCTGTTATGATACTGGTGACAAAATGAAAGCTGAAATTCAATATAAATAAATGTAAAATACATGGAAAAATATCCCACTTTTATGAATAAAATGAAGTGCTGATTCTAACTCTTCAGAAATTATATCACGAATAATAACAGATAGCTCAGTGCACAGAAGTAATAGGAAAAAAGACAACTGTATGTGATGTGATATATTAGGAATTATTGGGGAAGGAGTAAAGAAAAAAGCAGAGAGCAGCATGGCACTACTTTATAAACCAATGATACCACACCAGCTTGAAGACTACTTACAGTTATTGCCTCTCAACTTCAAGAAAGTCATAGTAGGACTGGGGAATTTGGGAAAAAAAAACCCTAATGTTTGTACAAACAGTGACTAAATAGGAATCACTTAGTGAGTCCTGAGCTACGATTCTTCATTTCAGAAAACACAGCTGAGAACTACAACAGAGCCCTAAAATCATGAGGAGTATGAAGGTCAATTGTACATGATCTCTAGAGCCTCTGCCAAGACAGAAACTTGGGGAGAGTGCAGATCCTAACAAGCAGCAGCCTCAAAACTAGCAAAATAAAACATTTTTTGGACAAGATTCATCTAAAATTGAGTTTTAAAATCAATTGATAGATTAATTAGAAGAAAATACCCTGAGCTCAGGACATCCTTGTCGCAATGTGGGGTAATATTTTGGAGGTGTATCTCTGAACAGTCTGTACTTATATTTGTATACTTACTTTTATATGTAATATACTATTGTATTTTTTATATATATATACTTACTTATACTTTGTATACATACTTTTATATGTACTTATATTTGACTGTACTATATATTTTTTGGTGTCCAGTATTGGTCACTGCTGGAAGAGATAAATCACAGCAGAGGAATGTTGTTACAAGGCTCTGAAGTAATCTCATGTATTAACTGGATTATAATGTGATTTGCAATTTTTTGCAAGAGTTTGCAATAGTCAGAGAAAATTATAGTTATAATGAAGCAAGTATTATCCTCTTTTTATCTAAATCACATCCTCTTTTCATCAGGTGTAGAGTGACCAAAATGTTACTACACGAAGAACATTAGAAGCAAAAAATGCAAAACCATTTTACTGCAAAAGTAATGATATTTTTATGCAATATTTTACTTTGCAATGTGATACAAAATTGTCCTCTCATACTTTAGGCATATATACAGAATCCTTCTCTTTTAGTCCAAGCATAATTGTCTTAAACAGATATGGTAAAAACTACTTATTCTCAGTTCACTTTGATCCAAAAATGAACCTCTAAGGATAGAAGTTTTCACAGTCCTCTGAGGTTGTATCTACAAGCTTTTGATCAGACACAAAGACAATAATTTACAACAGTGGTGGTAATTAAATGAGTTATATTCTTCATTTAAATAAATTACAAGCCCTGAAAAATGAATTACATCCATCTATGGTGGCATGTTTCCCCCTGTTATTCAGTGGGAACTGTCAATGTGTATTTTTTATTTCATGCAGAACAGACTGAGTTAATGAATTTTTTGCATTCTTCTTCAGAACGCAACATATCTAAAACTAGGATGAAGACCTAGATCTACTTCTGTTTGATCAGGAATTATAATATTTTTTAATGAATAATAAATTAATGTAAAGAAACGAATGTGGTGTAAACCTGCCACAGAATTATCACTCAACATTCAGATTCTTATACAACGCTCACACTCTTACCAGTCTGCTTCAGGTGGAAAAAGGGAGAGGTAGAATGGGGTTCTCCCTGGTTTTATGTATTGATTTACTAAACATACAGTGATTAATTGAGCTGATGTACATTTTATAAAAAATAATCTAAAACAAGTTACTATCCATCTCTTGTAAACACCATTTTCAGAGATAGCGGTTTACGGCTTTGCCATGTAGACAAACCATTAATAACTAAACCAAAATCAATATATTTGTGAAATAGCCTTTTCATGTGGCAACTTTAATTAAAAATCCTTATATTTACTTTCTCACCGAAAAGCATCAAATGTATTCATGATGTCAGAATTCACCATGACATAGTGAAGAAGTGAAAATGTGCAGACATTAAGGTTTATCTGTAAAATGTATGAATTTTTTATATTTGTTCTACCTTTATAAGTTTTTAAGGCAATTATAAGCTGTAGATGTGAGGTAGCTGGCAAACTCTTTAATAACTATTTTTGAGAAGTAGTTGTAATGTGGTGAAAAAGTGGTTATTATTAACATAAAACCAATAAAATTGGTTTATATAAAATTGTAAGACATGGAGAAGATGAGCAATGATTCAAAAAGAATGCAACTCAAAGATGTTTACAGCATGGGATTTACAGCAAGTTTAAACATGACAAAAATATCCTTTCATTATCACAAATACTCTTAATTTGCACAATCTAGTCACTGTATACTTTGTTTCATTAATATTCTTTAATGATATGCAATTTTTGCATTCAAATAACTCAGTTTCTCCTTATTTTGATGTAAATAGTTTTGATGTGCTCTAATCTAAACTGCTAAATGACAGCATTCAGAGCTAATCAATACTTTTTGTTTTATAGTAAAAGGTATTTTTAAATGCCACTGTCAGTAGACCCATATGCATACAAATAAGTCTGTGTATCTTAAATTAACTCCATCAAAAATCTTTTACTGTAAGCTCTCCTTTCTTTATAAGCAGAGCACAGTCTCCATTGACCTGAAAGCTAAGAGGTAATCAATGTGCCAATGTCTCTGAGCAGAATTTAGTACAGCATATCTGAAAACAAATACTGTAAATCAAGCACTAAGCAGAAAAAATAATTTTATAGTAGCTATAAATATCTTCCATTATATACAAAATGGTTCCTTATAATGGTGATTTCCCTGTACTCGTGGAAAATGCAAGCCAGGAAAAAAAAAGCACCAGTTAAAAATATATTTGCCATGTTTCCTCTTCCGAGCAGTTTCTTTCTTAGCTCTTTGTCTTTGTCTGTCCCATTAGCAATTCTAACACATTTAGCTATTACTATGAATCCTTCCTTCATTAAAGGGACTGCACAGAGTTGATCAGATTGGATTTGTTTTAGGTGCAACTGCAATTTCAATCCCTTTATCCTATTAAAAATACTGCCCATTACACATTAAAATAATTAAAATAGTACACTCTTTGGGACAAATTTGAGGAATACAGCCTCTGTTCTACACTTGCCAAACAATGGATTTCTGCTTAATTCCATTAATTCCATTTTGGCACAATCCAAATTAGCTCATATAGATGTATACAAGGAAGGTAAAAATTGTAAAAAAAGTGAGTGAGTTTTATTACACAGGGACCAGTGTCCCAAAGGAAATTGTTTAAGAATGATAAAACTGGAGAATTTCAACTCTAAGCTAACTAAGCTATGCATTGTACAGTATATCATATGCAACAGAGAACTGTTTTCTGTTTTTCATAGATTTGTGTTGATGAGTTCTGACTAATTTCAAACTAATTGCAATCATATTGTGATTTAGCTCTGCTCAAATTTGCAAAACCCATGTTTACATTTCTCCATAGTAGAGTAACTCTTGATTCCACAGTCAAACAGCTCTTGCTTTTACCTTAGCTAAGCTTTGAAATTACTAAACCTCTGACAGAGGAGGATACAAAGCTGCACATATACTTGTGATCAATACCTCTAACATTGTCACAACTGTCCAGGAAAGGCTTTGGACCAGGGAAAGAGGCCTCTGCCATGTAATCTCTGAGCAGCTCTTGGGAATTAACTGGGCCCGGAATTAGTTCCAAAATGCATTTTATTTTTTATTTTTTTTATTAAGACCTCTTGTTACAGAGATTGAATGCTGTGGATGTGGCTAGACCATAGCAGCTGGCTGCAGAGCTTAACAGGCACTGGCACTGCTTAAATTGTATCTCATGTCACTTCAAAACCCTGTGAAATTCAAATAGATACTTCAATATAAAAAGTCTTCAGTGTTTAAACTATTATACATGAACATTAATCACTTGAATCTCTCTCCCTGCAAGGCTAAGACAAGACTATGGATTACTAACATATGCTTATGAGAGAGAAGGCATGAACTCTTATAGTTCATAGACTTGGTCTAGGTGGTCCTGCTCGGGCAGGGGGGTTGGACTAGATGATCTTCTAGGTCCCTTCCAACCCCTAATATCTATGAATCTATGAAACTCACTCCTTTCCTACAGCACTTTGCAAAAACTGTAAAACAGGAAGTATAACATTCCAAATAATTAAAAGAAACAATTTTGAGTGCATCACCAAACCTATGGAGTTTTGTCAAACCACATTTTGTAACATCTTGGAAATAAAGTCCTCTGTCTCATTAAAGCAGGCATCACGTGAAAGGATAAACATGCAATTCAGTAAAAAAACACAAATATGAGTAAAGACCAAGAACTTTATGAATCAAGTGGTTTTGCCAGTTGACAGGGTAAACAGAAGTGACAGAGGCACCAACAAAAAGAACAGGCTTATTTTACTGTTTCTCTCCAAACAACACAAAAATAGAATAAGACATTTAATTACAAAAAGTTTATTATACTCTATTATAAGCAGTAGGGACAATAAACAGGGTAACACACCTAACCATTACTACACAAAACAAGCTATAGTCATTAAGATACATCACAAATTGCCCTATTAATATGTTACCATCATCCAGACCCAGTTGCAGAGAGGATCTGGAGAACCCATCCCAGAAACTTGGAGGTCCTACCCTCGAAGGGAAGGTCTCCAAAGTCTCTGCAGCAGGGTCCAGCTTTTGTAATATTAAAACAGCAAATTCGGCAAGTCAGTATTACTTGCATTTTATTTTTTATAAGGAATCATCTGGTGTCATCCTCCCTGTTGGGTGTCACTCAAAGCCTGGCCAGGGCCTGGGGAGAGACCCGAGGGAGTTCTATCTTCTTTTGTCTTTAACCACATATGGCTCAACAAGGTCTGGTCTTTAGATGTCTGCTTTCATTACCTATTTTAGCTATAACCATGAGGTCCAATCTTTCAACAGGCTGGATGTCTGGTTTCACCATCTATTTTATCTCTAACTCCCTATCATTTGATAAGCACTAACTGTTGTAGCACAAGCATTATAATCAAGTCCTAAACTTTTTTTTTTTCCTCAGTGGTTAGTCAATCAAAATTAGGTTTGGTTATTGATTATAAAGTATAATATTACAGGGTTCATCTACAGGACAACCTTTGGCCTGGGCCTGTTACCCTGTTAGGCCTCAGCATATCACAAGTGAGTGTTAATTCATGTAATTAGAAAAAAAAAAAAAAAACAAAAACCCAAACAAAAAAACCAAACCAAAACAAACCAAAACAAAAAACCAAAAAACAAAAAAAAGTCATATTTTGCAGTGTCTGAATGATGCATCATAGAAACATTTAAACTGTTATACATATTTGAAAGAACGTATTAGAATATTTAAATGATTCAGGAAAACAGTGAATAGTATATTTCGTCTTCCTGGATGTGCTCAGTACAGGTGCTCTTGAGATGTTAATGTGGAAGCTTAGTAAACACAGAATAGGAAATTAAGTCATGGCCTACACCCAGGTCAAGAGTTAAAGAAGATAACTGGTAGAGATCATAGAATCACAGAATCATAGAATCATTTAGGTTGGAAAAGACCTTTAGGATCATCAATCAAACCATTAGCCCTGTTCTACCAAGTCCACCACTAAGTCATATGCCCAAGCACTACATCTAGATGGCTTCTAAACACATCCAGGGACGGTGACTTTACCACCTCCCTGGGGAGCCTCTTCCAAAGCCTGACAACCCTTCCAGTGAAAAATGTTTTTCTGATGTCCAGTTTAAACCTCCTTGAGGTCATTCCCTCTTGTTCTGTCACTAGTTACTTGTGAAGAGACTGGCACCTACCTCTACAACCTCTCAGGTAGTTGTAGGGAGTGATAAGGTCTCCACTCGGTCTCCTTTGCTTCAGACTAAATATCCCCAGTTCTCTCAGCAGCTCCTCACAGGACTTGTTCTCCAGGTCCATCACCAGATCACATGCTCCCTTCTGGACCTGCTCTAGCCTCGATGTCTTTCTTGTATTGAGGTGCCCAACACAGCATTTGAGGTGCAGCCTCACCAGCACTGAGTACAGAGGAACAATGGTCCTGCTGGCCACCCAGTTTCTATATCCAAGCCAAGATGCTGTTGGCCTCCTTGGCCACCTGGGCACACTGCTGGCTCATATTCAGCCTCTTGTCAATCAGGACCCCCAGGTCCCTTTGTGCCAGTTGCTACTGATGCTTTCAAACACACTACGAACCTCAAGTCAAACAGCTCAAAGCACCTTCCTATTTCCCACAAGAGCAGAGTAAGTAGAATAAGCAAAGACTACAGACAGCACAATTTTTCCTCCCATTCATCTACATTACATAAAGAGGCTTTTCAGAAAGCAGGTGAGTAGGTCCTGGCTCCTGCTGTTACTTTCCTTCATCTGCAGGGACTTCTGGACTGGAGATCTTAGCTTTGCTGAGCTCCCCTTGTCCAAGCCAAAAACAAATCACACATCACGTAGACAAGGAATACAGCTTTACTTTGGTCTGAACTTCTAGGGAAACACAGAGAAATAGAATACCTCAGAATACCTGTGGCGAGTATTGCAGCTTAAAGATTATAGATTCTGCTCTTAAAAATCCACGATACATGGGAAAACTGAAGGCAAGAGACAACACAGAAAGAAGACTCTTGGGAGTAGCAGTTGCAGAACATACCTCTAGCAGGTGGAAGGTTAAACCCAGCACCCACAGAAATATGGTAGCTATTCAGTCTGCCAGCAATTTAATCCAAATGATAACAGCCTTCACTGCAGGCAGTGCTACTCAGCTATCCACCTGAGCTAGCCACTTTAGAGGCATCTCACAACTCAGGACCATGTGTTACAACCCAGTCTTCTCTATATTTAAAATGGTAAGGAAAATCCAGTATAAACCACTGCTAGATGCCCCTGTGGGACAAGGTGTTATGTAAAAGACTGAGGCTTTGCTTGCATAGCAGTATTAAAAAATGCATTTAAAGTAAATTATAAAGTGGAGTAGTTAAACTCTATGTACCTCTTGTTTGGACACATACAATAAGAATTGATATGGACTTAATCTGAATGAATTTCTGAACCAAATAAATACAGAACTAATTAGGACAACAAAATACATAGCACTTAATTCTCCTAAGAATCCAGAGCAAGCATGCCCCTTTCATGCCAAAAACTGAAGTCTAAATATTCTGCTTTAGTTTTTTTTTTTTTACACAGGCACATTGAACAATTTATTACCCTTTCTGATGCCAAAATTAAAGCTGTCATTATACCTATCGAGAGGAGTTGATTACTTTGCAGTACTGACTGATAAATTAATAGTGTTATTTAGAAGACAAAATACCACCTTTCCACCATAGCCAGATGGTATAGGAGTTTGAATGCTATGCTGTCTAAAAGAAAATATTTGGAAAAAAATAACTGCAGTTAACACTGTTGCATCAACTGTAGTGTTGGTGTCTCACCTATTCAGATGCAGCAAATATTTTGTTTAAATAACAAATACTTCTTACTGCAATGAAACAACATAACTAGTAAGATGAAGACACATCAACATAAGGGAAACATACTGTGATAGCCTATCAAATAACAGCAATGCAGTTTTTAAAGGCAGATTCTGCAGAATAAAAGAAAAAAAGTCTTTGATTTCCATGTTTAGTGCACCTTGCAAATCTCTCTAGTCCTCCACATTTCCTGTATCTCAAAACTATTTCTGACAATTGTCTTCATTCAGAACATATGAAAAAAATCTGTCTCCCAATGAAACTAAGCCATGGGAAAATTGTCAACACAGATATTTCTTGACCTTCTGCCATTCTTTGACTTCTGAGAATTTGCAGCTCCATGTCTCTGCCCATTGTTGCACTATTTCATGGAGCCTGGAACAACCTTGATACATCTTTAAAATGAAAAAAAGTACTTTGACTGAAACAGGTGTGATGCATGTTCATAGATATCAGTGCTCTTTCAAATGATCACACAAAAGTACTAAGAAGAAATGTATTATCATTTCTTCTGCCTGGTTTCAAGTAAAGAAGTTCAGACTGAAAAGATTAAAATGTAAGGCAGAGAAAGGGTCCCTAATATATTGAATAATTTGACTACTCTAATGCCAGAAGACAGCTAACATCACAGCATAGACCACCAACTTATTTTTAGGATTAAAAAAAAAAAAAACCAAACACATTACTGGAAGAGAGTTTTGTGTTGAATGTCCTCAAACCCAGAAAAGTTAAAACATGCTGCAGAAGTTTGATGCCTCAAAGCATCAGATCATTCCTTTGAAAAATGTCCAGAACAGCTGGTCTTGCCATTCTGTAATGCTATTGCAATAAACCTTTCTATCTTTGTGTGAAAGAGTATCTTCAATAACTTTTTGAGCATTTTTGAAAAGCATATTAAGCAGATAGCAGACAATACAAAGGCAAGTAATTTGTGAAAGGATTCCTTACCTATAATGCCAATGATGATGTTAATACAGCATTACAAGATAAAGTTCTATTGTATAAATGAACATAAAACAGATATTCAGCTATTCATGGCCAGAAAAATGAATTTATGTTAAGAAAAGGTCTTTCATAGGAGATCTTGAAAACAAGAAGACTTCTGCAATAATACACTGAGACCTTTTGAAATAGAACATTAATTTACACAGCTGTTTATGCACTCTTCTTGTCAACATTTCATCTTCTCATTCAGCCCAACACTACACTTAAACCTCTGCTATCTCCAAACACCAGCCGGTTGCTACTAATCAGTGCTGGGGTGATGCCATTAAACACTGTTGCAGATTTCCACAGCACAAGCTGGTTCCTTCTACACCTGCTCTCCACTGCCTCTGGGGAATCATCACTGGTGAAACCCATCATGCATTACAAAGCCACTAGAGGGGTAGGAAAACACTGAGCAGTGACCTTTGCCTATCCTCCAACTTGCCCTCAGCAATGAGAATTCTGGCTGAATGAGGGTCCAGATGTGCTGTGTTGTAGAGTATTTGCTGTCTTTCAGCACAGTAGGGCTGAAATCTGCTGCATTTTATACAATTAGTAAACTAAGTGCTCCAATACTGATATAATAGCACTGAAAAATAATTCTAGAAATTACAAGGCACAGAAAACAATACTCTAGGAATACTATTAGGGTTACAAAGTGTTTCTTAATTAAACAATCATCAATCCTGATAATATAAGGATGGTATTGAGTTAAGATATGACCTTTTGATTGTGATATTTTTATTTCTATGCTGTCTATTCCAAATGGAGAGTTCTGTTCACTCTCCCCTGACTAGGTAGCTAAAATTAAAGAATGGAAAGATTGCTGGCTTAATAATTTGCAGTTATCAAATTCCTTAACAGCTTGAAGTGAAGCACAATTGAACTTTGTATTGACTAGAAAAAAAAATTGTCATTACTCTGTGAATGATGTAATGTTCCTAACCCTGTGGTCCATTACTGTATGTAATCCTTTTAGTTCTATCCTTTCTTTAATAAAAAGGTTTGGAACATCACTCTTAATAGTGAATCTTGTTTCTCAAACTAAACTTACATGGACAGTTCCATCACTTTAAAAAGGACTTAATCCCAAAATAGTATAGTTGTTCACAATATGCCTGAAATGTTTGATTTCATATATTGAAATATATTTCTATATATTTCAGTATAGACATATATACTTTCTATAATACAAATAATACCATATATATAATATTAAAAATGTATATGTATCCATACTTAACTTGATATACAATATGTAAGATATATATTTGCCTTACAACCTACTTCCTTTGGTCTACTGCTCTTCACACATTAAGTCCTCGACTGTTACTTTTATTAGGAGAGCATCTACAGAAAAAAAATCAAGATCATGATGATTCACAGCTATGAGGAATCCATTTGAATAATGTAATTACCAGACCTATTTATCCTGCGAAGTACCAATCATTTTAC
Source organism: Corythornis vintsioides (assembly GCA_025447755.1). NCBI lineage: Eukaryota > Metazoa > Chordata > Aves > Coraciiformes > Alcedinidae > Corythornis > Corythornis vintsioides. The sequence goes on along the minus strand of JAOEGS010001031.1, from coordinate 26,475 downwards.
AGCATTAGCCATCCTGATTTATTGTTCCTTCACCATTTTAACCTATATGTCCTAGTGGTACCTGACTGGATGTCAGCTCACATGCAAGCTGTATTACTGTTCATATGAACATACAAAGCAGTAGCCAGTGACTAGTCACTAAAACTACATGCCAAGATTTCTCTGGGATACTTCAATCTCAACGAATAAGAAAGGCAGGTAGTCAGTAAGTACTGTGATTATTATTACTACTACTATTTTTAATAATTCTACTATTTAAATATGTGTTCCAAACCACACTGATTTGTATTCCCATAGCCTTCCTTGGGAAAGACATGGTCAGGGATATTGTGTATAAATTCATACACAAAGCTTGAACTAAATAGTTATTAATGTACCCAGCACTGCATTAGGTCTTCCTTGGTGCTACTTACAATTCAAAGGTACTGCTTTCCAAAAGCACCAATTTTATGCTTTCTCTATCAATCTGCATTTAAGGCTATGACCTACTGCTTAAATTGCAGTATAATCTAAATCATGTCACAAATGCATTTCTACAGTCATCAGAACAGTTCTTCAGGGGCTTAATGCCTCATTCACATGGTTCTTGATGGAGCACAAGACATCCACCTCAAGGGCTGTTCTGTAGCCTAGAAGACTTCTGCACTATACATTATATTCTGTGTACTCTTCTACTTCTCTTTCATTTTTATGAAATGCTTTTAACAGCTTTTAAATACAGGCTGTACATTACAGATGACACAAAATGTATGAACATAGTATTAGCGATCATTTTGCTCATTTGACCTGCAAATTATAAAATAGAGAGTTAAAATGGCAGTAAGGTAAGAGCCTGCCTTATTAGCAGAAAACCTCTGTGAGTTAAGACTTGAAATTTTCTACACAGCCATCAGACTCTAGCAGATCAACAAAGTATACCTTGCATTTACTATGTTTAAAGTCCCTTAATCTTAATGGGGAATCTCTACATGCACATGCACTTTGGAAAGCCCCGCGGGTTACTGAGAGCCCCACTGATGAAAACTAAATAACAAAGAAGGATTTGAAAAAAAAACAAGTCTGGCCATTCCCACTCTTTGAGATATTGAGTCAATTTAGATGGTTAAATTCTTTGTCTGCCTCAGCACTGCCTTTGGTGCTTATCTCTTACATTAAAGGACAGTCTTTGTACACAGAGACTTAAAAGGGTCTGATTTTGCCTCTAAATAACACTTTCAAGTGTTATTTAACACTAAATAACACTTTCAAGTAGTATTGTACACAACTGCAGGATTCTGACAAAAATTGCCATATATAAATATAGCATAATTCAAAATAAAATAGTAGTTATTAGCTAATAGGTAAACCCTGGGAATCGGTGAGGATGTGGGATCGAAATGCCTGAGCATAGATATCTACAGACACTTAAAACTGGGTATTAACCTGACTGGCTATGGGCTGTCTCTTCAGAAAGGCAGGTATCTTCACCATTGATTCAATTTTGTTTGCCAGATCCGAAAGAAGGCTGGAGCATCTGCCTGTGCTGAGGCAACCAATTCCACTCAAGTCATTGCTCATAGAAGCAACTGGTGACACTGAAGAAATGCCAGCCCTATTCCCCAGTCAATAACGAAAGATTACTCCAGTCTTCTGAGATCATGTGACAAACATTTTCAACAGTAACCACCTTAAAAATACCCCATCTTTAGTATTTTGCATAGTATCTAACCTAGCAACCTATGTAGTCCATTTGCCTCTTACAAATGTGCACGTCTACAAATAAAAATGTGGAAACATGGTGCGGCATCACTATATTACTCTTTGTTTTTCTGCAGTAAGAAATTAAGTTTTCAATGCAAGAGTCTAACTCACTGCAGAAACTCTATTCTATATATTGATGAATAAATTCAAAATGTCATATTTAGTTGTTCATAGTGTTAATGACCTTTAAGTCATATGCTCCCACAAATTGTGATTTGAAATAACTAAAAAAAAAATTGCCTTCACTTTTTTTACAACAGAATTAATAGTCTTGATTGAAGAGATGTACTTGCGCAAATATTAAATGGATATTGAAATGAAGCTGGTACGTGCATTGAAGACCAATGACAAATTTAAATTAAAATTGACATGTACTTGATGAGTGGATTGCTTTTGAAAATTATTTGGACTGGAAGAAATATCATAGTTAATTTTTGTATACTGGTATAATCTGTTTAAATACAATTAAAAGGATGTGGATTGCATCAACATTGAAGTATTGTCAAGTATTTTGACATTAGATAAAACTCTGATAAGGTTCTGTGCTAAATTTTATTATGTAGTATCACTGTCCTGACAAGATGATGATAGTCATTGGAGAAACGAAATGTGCACAAATAATAGTATTTGATCTTGCTTTTAGTCGAAAGAAAAACAACAAAAAAAAAACCCAAAAAACTCAACCCCAAAAAATCAACTGCTCAAAATCACTTCCAGTTTAAAAATAAGAATAATAAATAGCATTTAAAAAAAAAAAAAAACACACAAAACACAACAAAATTACTCCTTCAGTGGTTTACTTGGTTCAGTTGCAATGGAGATGTTCTTCAAGGTCAGCTCAAATGAACACCATTGCTATAACTCCCCACTAGTGTCAGCTGAAATGAACAGCCTCATGCACTGAGTGCCACCAGAATAAATGAAAACAGCTCAAAAGCAAGATATTACTTGAAGTCTTCCTATTAAAATAAGTCTATTCTTTGTATGTCTCTTTGAAATTCATCCTTGATTAGACTGTGGCCCTGTCTATGCAGGGATGACACCTGGGGAGCTGTGGACGTGGCTCAGCCTTGAGTTGTCAACCCCCAGGCCAGTGTTGCACCACACAAACAAACCAGACATGAGCTGACCCTTGAAATTCCTCTACAAATGTTATGTCCTGAATCTCAACTCAAACTACTATTTGGCTTCCTGAGAACATAAGAGGAGTCTGGGAGTGGTTCAGTGGTGTTTTCAGCCAACAACTTTTGTGTATCCAGACAGCATAATGCAATCAGGCAGAGTTTTGACACAACCACCTGGAGGGTTTAATTCACATCCTTGTGTATTCAAACTGTATAATCAGTCACTAAAACAGGGGATAAAAGTGCTGGGGTTTAGTTTAGATTTTGAGAGTCGTCTCTCCATGTGGAGAACATTCCCCCTTGGTCAGGACATTGTCCAAGGTGACTTCTGTTTTGAGAGCCTGAGGTGTTAAGTAATAGTGAATTCTTCCACTGTATCCATAAAAACCTGCATTAGTATTAGACTTCAAGCAGATGTCTTGCTTGGGCCTTACAGTTAAACCTGTGAGTTCAAATAAATCATTTGATTACACCTTGCAATCCAGTCTTTTTTCACCACAATCATCTTTTTGTTGTTTTGGTTCTTTTTCTTTCAATACCCAGGGAAAATTTCATATTTGTTATAATCTATTTTTACAGAAGCTACATTGCATCATTGTTCTATCCAAATGATATCCAAATTAGTTTTAATACAAGGTCTTCCAAAGAAGCTTAATTATGAATGTGTAAGACCACCTCTGCTATTTCTTTGCAAGCAATCTACTTTACATATTTTTTCCTCTATAAGCTGCACTGGGTTACCTACAGAGTTAACAGCAGGTAGCAAAAAACTGACAAGATGAAGAATGCATTCACTAGCAGGGAATTTACATATCCCCAGCTCATGCATCACCACAGCTTACACAAGTTTTAATGACTCTTGTGAACTGACAAGATGAGGATGCTCCCACTCTGTGGGACTAATCTGAACAGTAAAATGCTTCAGTGATCAAAATTGGACTGAAAGTTGCATAAGTGGTTATCTTGCTTTAAAGACAAATGGGGATAGTAGGGGTTCATTTAGTTTCTCTCAATTACAACACTCTCTGAAACAGAAAACCCTGTTAAGAAGCCGAGGCATGAGGAATGAAAATTGAACAACAGGAAAGCAATCTTAGTGGAAAAGGCATCTGAAGATTACACAGCTGGACTCAATATTACTCAGCAATGTCCTGCTTCTGCATTCATCCTCCTGTATTAATAAGGGATCATTATATAAGATAGCAAATTCTATGAAATGACAGAATGTGACAGACTGCTTGTCAACAAATATTTCTAGCCTCAAAATTGAATGAGGAAAGTTTATTCTTTTTATATCAGTTAAGCATATCAAATTCTGAAAAATATATCTTTATTTTTCCAAACTGCAACTATAATGCATTTGATATAAGCAAAAAGGGAATAAGAAGTATGTCAAGTTAGAAGAGGTTCCTAAAAGTCTATTTTAAAAAAAAAAATACTTTCAAGGTTAGTAACTGCTCAGTGGATTAATCTGCTTGAGAGAAAATTATTTTAGCAGACTTAAAAATCAGGAACCACAAGCTGTGTGACCAAGAGACACGAAACTGCTCAGAGGATGGGAAATTCATGTTAATGGCTTCTCTCTACCAGGTACAATATCTCTGTAACCACATCGTCATTTTCCCTTTGATCTGCCCTGCTTAGAAAGGCAGGAACTTTTTAAGTCACTAAATCTTTATAGGGCACTGAGCTGGACAGTTTTTTACTGACCTGTTTCAGAGGGCACATAGACTAAACCTGTTCAGGTGCATCTGAAGCAGACATCAGTGCAAATTGCAGGTGCAGTTCATATGACCTCTTATTACCTCCAAAACTATGCTGCTACTGCAACAATAGATCTTTAAAAGACATTGCTAACTCTGAGGTCCTAGATGTATGGATGTTTATAAATCCATAAGGTCTGACTAAATGAAATACATTATTGGTCTAATCTCCAACCTACAAATTACTTCCCATGAAGCAATATAGTGATTTCTTTTCCCAGATCTGTAACACACTTATGAGCAATAAAGCAATACCAAAATCTCATACAGAAATTTGAATGCTTTTTCCCCCCCTTCTAATTTATAAAGAGTATGAAATGTCATCCCTCCTCCCTGGGAGATAGTTTATCTGCCAAAAACGGTTATTTAATAATTTTGGAATTAAAAGGGAGAAAAATAAAGAAAGAAAGAAGGAAAAAAAATCCAGCCTAATTAAAAATGAAGTGGGTAGAATGAACAGTTTGATGTCATATTACTTTTATCCTGACCTCTGCTTTGTGTTAAAGTGCCTTTTACTTATACTAAATAGATTGTTTTTATCCACATTTCCCTAAACAAACCGTTCTAGTCACATTGCAGAAAACCAGTTCTTAAGTCATCTGCTAGACTCTGAGTGTTCACTCCTGAAGTTCTAGATTTTCTCACTGGTTAGTGAGATGAAGACACATGTGCAGACTTTCACCATATGGTAGCCCACAAAATATCTGTCATACACACAAACACAGACACAAACCAGTCAGCAACAGCTTATGATAAGGCTTCAGTCTTAGATGAGATGAGATCTCAAATGTTCAATATTTGTTCTAAGATTATTTCCAGCACTCACAGAAAAACTTCATCAATACTTGCATTCAATGAAATTTCACAGCAAAATTATGGAAGACAATGTGCAAAATAAGGAGAGGAAAAAATAAATTGCCTTACACTAGAAAGTCATTTATATGACCAATTACTGGTAAAAATTATTTGAAAATAGTATTGCTGTATCCTGTCTGCAGAGTCCTTTTAGACTTTCTGCAGATTCCATGAGTGCATCCAATGTTGCACATCAAGTATGTACAGTTATATTAAATTGTTTCTAGGCCATGGAATTAACTGTTGCACTCAGATATGCATCCTACTCAACTATACATTAAGAAACATTCACTAATTATACATGTTATAATTTGTAAGCTATTAATATAAAAGTTAGAGAAGAAGAGTTAACCTTCTGTAAAGGTTAATTATATGTTTTTACTTTCTTATTTGTTCTGGATAATTACTATGAATTTCCTCAAAACATTAACAAGAGACAACTCTTGCAAGAAAGGTAAATACAATGTATGTGACTCTATCACCTCATGATTAATAGAGTCTTTATTATTCATGAAGTTATATGTCAGGCTCAGCTGAAAAATGTGTATAATCTTATATGTATTTATTCCAAAGCCTAGTAAAATTGCCTTACACTGCTACAGATAGATACAACAACCACCACTTTTCCCTGTTTTTCGAATTAACACAAGATGTATGTCAAATGATGACCTTAAACTTTCTGTGTTGGAAATTTCATTTAAAACCTGACAAATATACTGAATTCCAGAAAAACATAGTAATAACAATTCACATGAAATCTATTACAACTTATAATGACACTCCCCACCAAAAAATCCATGAAGCTTCAAAATAATCATTGGCCTTCTGAACGCTGGAGAGAAAAACTCCACAATACCTTTGCTGTTTCTTCATCATATTTTCAGTCCTAGTCTCATTTAGAGATGAGTCTCTTCATTTAGGATGACTACACTTTCTTTAAGACTTACTGCAAACTTAGAAGTAATTGTTAGAAGTACTATTGCTACTATTCTGTAAATTTTAGAGAATATTCCTCCTTTCATCTAGAAAAAATATTTAGAATGTATTCATGAGCAGCACCCCACCAAAACAGAGTACCATTCTGACTGCAAGTTACATAACAGAGTAATAAGGAGTGTTACATAATCATTTTAATTGAAAATTGCCTAAAAATCAAAAGGGACAGTTAATAGTTTTATTACAACATCTCCTGAGTCCTATAGTTGCTGGTTTTCATTATAAACCAGTGCGCTGACTGATAAACCTCCAACTTTATCTTAGCTCATTTCCTGAATAATTAATCATCTCCAGGGGCCATAATTCAAATAATGTGAAAGTGAAGAAAAGTGAAGTTGTACATTAGTGAATCAAATCCTATATATTTTCACCACTCAAGCCCTGAAAGGAATATTTGTTATTTCTGAAAAGCCTGTTATATACAGCTATAGTATCACACTGAAATAACCTCTATTTTCTTTCTTTTTATGTAGCTATAAAAGTATGAGAGGAAAGTATTTAGCAAATTAGAAGCAGAATACTAACTGAAGACGAAAATTACTTGTAATTTACTTATTCATGTTAGAGACTATATTTTTCAACAGATTTCAAGTTACTTGAATGCAAGGGTTAGGGCTAGGCCAGTTACTATACAGAAGACAGATGCTCTCAGTTAACTCATCTCCCTTCCCAAAGCAGAAGACAAAGGAAATAAGGCAGAGAGACGTATGGAATGGAAAATGGAAAGTTTTAGTGAAAATAATAGTATTTAAATAGATACAAAACCAATATTGAATCCTGTACCTGGAATGCCAATGACATCACCATTGCCACTCATGCTGTGAAGCAGACACTGGGGCAGTCCCAGACTGGAATTTGTGGCAGGCAGAAACCAGATTCAGGAGCTAAATTCTAGAACTGGATTCAGGAGCACATGCATTGAGATCAAAGGTAGAATGGACAGAGTCCTCCTCACACACTGGCCATTGAAAAGAGGTGGATCCTTGTGATCCCTCAGCTTTATACTGAATATGATGTATATGGGATGGAACACCTTGTTGGTCACCTGTCCTGTCTGCTCCTCCCCACAGCTGTAAGCTCTTCCTTTCTGCATCCCACCCACCCCCCTTCACAATATGGTACACAAGATTTAGCAGTGAGCTTGGTCTGCACAGAAGCAAGTGTAAGTAAGAGCCTCTCTGCACACCAATCCTTGGTAGTAACTTGTAAACATCACTTCTGCAGATATGTGCCATTAACTTCTGAAAGTGCAGTGAGTTAAAAGAGACTTAACTGAAAAGTAAAATCACTGAACAGAATTAGTTCCATTCTACCTAAAATTAGGACATTAAGGTAGGAGAATAAAAGCCTGGCTGCTACAGTTTTTGTTGTGTTTTGTTGTTTTTTGTTTGTTTTTTTTTTTTAATTATTATTTTATTTCCAGGTTTAATTGAATGTCTGAAGAGAGTATGTTCATGAGGAGCTTGAGATGTAATTTAATGTGTATGATTTTAGGAAAGAAATTTTCAAGCACAGCAGACTTTCTAATGCCACCAATTTATTTTTTTTTTTGTTAGGTTGTTTGGTTTTTTTTGTTGGTTTTTTTTTTTTTTACTTTCCTTGCTATAACTAAAGTCTTTATTTGAGAAAAAAACCCCATAATTTATTTTTATGTAGCTTAAGAATACTCCCACTGTGTTCAGTAAAAAATAAACAGAGCATGTAAAAATCTACAATATATGCAAGTCTTTGCAATGTCAGCATCACATTCCCAATAAACCATTAATCTCAAGCTGTTGTACCAATACACAACTATTTATTTTTAATGTCAGTTCAGACTACTATCTGTTTCCAGAGAGATCTCATTTTCAGCAAACTCACTCCCATCCCAAAACCCAAACAACTTTGTTATGATAAAGGTCTCCACAGTGACTTGGTGTTTCTTCACTGTATGACACAAATGCAGTCTTCCTTTAGAAATAGACACCTACAGTGTTAGTGTTTCTTGTCCTTAAGCATAATGTATTTTCAATGTAACAATGTGATAAATGAGAGGGAAAAAAAAATAAAAACTTCCTGTAGGCTATTCTGAAAAATGCTAGTGAAAATACAAATTGTTCCAGATGTAATCAACTCCTTGTTAGAAGACCAGTGATGAGTGCAGGACACCTGATTATGGTCAGCTGGATAGAGGCAAATCTTGCTCCCGTTGCTCAGAGTACTTCAAAACCTAGTACTTCAAAACTGAAGAACACTAACAGTAAGGTGAAGCAGCAGGTTCTCTAAATAACTTCCAGAAGTATGTTATATATATTCTCAGTATATACATCTAGGACTGTACACCACCTTTACAGCAGCATCACACAGACAGCAGTTAAACCAGAACACTGGGGAGAAACACTCCAAAATTGCCTGAAACTGCATCTTGACCCTTAGCAATATCCAAGTCACTACTGCCAGAGTACTAAAGAATATTTCCCATAACAGCTGACTTTTTTTGTTTGTTTGGTACAGAGCAGCACTAGACATGAATAAGCCTTTTTTTATTATCATTATTATTATCATCTATCTGGTAGGTTGTGCAGCCTTTGCATAATGTATCTATGCAACGCAAATCCTTCTCAGACTCATGGTAGTAAAATTAGTTGTATTTTGTCAGTTGGAATGCCAGGTGAATTGCTCGTGTTGAAAGTTTTCTGTGTGCACACATTTACATGCTTCATGCATTTGGGTTTTGGTATGTTTCAGTCAATAGTAACTTTAACATCATATAGAGGCCTTATGAGGTGTTTGTTACCTTCAGAAGATGTGCAAATACCAGAGAACAAAACCCTGCTTTGAATATGTAAGAAGATAACATGGAACAAGAGAGATAAAATCTTTACAAGAACACCTTCAGCGAAACAACTGAACTGGAGAGTCTTTTCCAATGCCTTTCACCGGTTTTGATCAGGATAAATATTTAAGTGGTACTTCCAAGAGTACAGTAACTATCTTTTTAAGGTGGTTTCATTTCACTAACTTAAGCATTGAAGTTGTCTGTATTCTGGCAAAAAAAAAAACCAAACAACACAACAAAAACAAAACAAACAAACAAAAAACCACCCAAAAACACAAAACCAAAACAGTGCTTTTAGGAAAGCTATTTACACATTAACATTCAGGATTAATCACCCTGGAAGAGCCTATTTTTTTTTCTCTAAGTAATTTTCTAGACTGACAAGGATGAGGTAGCATTTTAACCCAAATAATCTACAGTCAACATATGTGCACTCAGTAAAACAAACAAACAAACACCTGTTTTGTTTTTTTTCTGAGTGCCTCCCTCTGAAATTGTACATCATACAGTCTGCAGATATGGCTTTCGGGGGGATGCAGAGAATATAGCTGAGATGGAAACCTTTCTAGGAGGATCCCTTCTCTCCTTTTCCTTCCCTCTTTGACTCGAGTGAAGGAACTTGTCCCACTTTTGTTCCAGTATTACCTTTAGCCAAACTTGACAAGCATGAAAGGGCAATGCATTCCCAGGCTCTTTTAGTTTCTAAAGTATCTTAATGATTGATCACTTTGTTCAGTGACAAATTCAAAGTCAAACTGTTATCTCAAAAATGACTTCTGAATCTCCTTCCCCAGAACATGACTATCTTCCTCCGTGTACCACTTAATTCATCCCTTATGATGTCATTTGCAGTAGGAAGCTCACAAGCATAGATGCCTCATATTATTAGCATTAATTTTCTTGTCTGACTAAATAGGCATTTTGAGATTACAGTACTCCTAATACATCAGAAATGCAAATAAAAGAGTCATATATTATTTAAAAATAGTCTTGTTTCTTCATTGCCCTGAAAATCTGCTATGAAAAGTGATTTGCTTGGCAGCTTTCTCTTGCCAGCTGTTGCATGACAGTAACCAAGCTAAGCAACTGCTTATATAATAAAGCTCTTCTTATACTGGTATAGCTTCTATTAGTTCCTCTCTTTCCCTATTCTGAATGCTACTTCTTGATAATGGGAGAAAACAAAGATTATTTGTTTTTCATTATTTCTTTGGATCATATGCTGGGCTTCTGTATAGACAAAACTCTAGTAACATTATTCTGGACAGAATTAAAGTGCATTTAAGTATACAACAGCTGTGGGCACTTTTGGTCATACTGTACCTGTATGACCTTTAAATTCACTAGCTGCTTATTGCTAACAAAGACAATACAAAAGCACTGAAGATGACCTGAGCTACTCGCCCTACTGAGAAATCTGGAGCTCTGCAGCTGACAAATCCTTATTGAACTCTGAGCTATTACAACTAAATTACTGGAGGGAAAAACAAAACAAACAAGCAAACAAACCCAAACTAAACCAACAAAAAAACCCCAGAAGTAGGAAAAACTACCAAACACCTCCAACAATCTACTTTTAAAATAGTTATGTTTTAATGGGCTGCAGTCAAGTATTATTTTAATGTCTTCTATCTGTACAACCTCTTTGGGTAATCTGCTCTGTGGCCTCCCTGTCCTTATGCTGATTAATTTTTCATTTTGTGCACATTTCTTCTTTCAACCTGTCTCTTAGCCCCCACAATGCACCACTGGAAGGGTCTCCTCAGCAATCTCCCTTCAGATGCTAGGGAGGCTCCCCTCAGGTACCCTGGAGCCAACTTTCCTTCTGACTTCTTCATCCCAGCTCCCTCAGCCTCTTCACAGGGCAAGTGCTCCAGTCCCTGATGACCTTGGCAGCCCTGCACTGAAGCCACTGCAGCTTGTCTGTGTCTTTCTTGTATGTGGAGAATCAAACCTGGATCCAAGCATGTAAGTAGTTTGTATTGCCAGGAGATGGAAATACTGAATGCCCCATCATTCTTTTCCTAGCCTACACATCCCTTACATGAATAAAATCTTGGCACACTCACTCTTAGAGCAGATTGAGTCAACTTGCTCACTAAGCAGACAAATTCAGCATTATAGAGCACTGATGTGCACCTATCTCTGCCCCTGCAGGTACAAATGACTCCATGTACTAGGGCTATGAGTGTGAGCCTAAGCCTACCAAAAAACAGCCCTGCAGAGACATTCTGTGTTCTGGTAGGCAGCCACTGGGGAAAGAAAAGTAATTCAAAATTTTCTCTCCACATTGAGGTAATAATCATGAGTAGATTTCCAGAGATATCCTCTTCCCTATATCTCATTGTTCAGGTATAACTACAGAGAACAAGTTTTTTGTTCCCATTATTCTCTTCTGAAAAGAAATACTTAAAAAACAAGAGGCAGAAGAGAAAATAACTGAGAGGCAGAAAGCTCTGTTTTCCACTTTTTTCCTCTATCATCTCATCATCTCATCCCTCTAATGATATTATGGACAACACAATGTTAAGTGCTCTGACAGTTGTCTTGCCTTTTTATGCTAGTATGACTTTTGCAATCCCAAAAATGTGACAAATGTAATTATGTCTGAAAGAAATAAACCATTTCTTATTGTATGGGCTGAAGAATACTAAAATATGATCTGTACTAGAGCTAAGCTAATTACAGTGGCACCACTCATGCCTCTAGAATTCTGTTAGTGTCAGTGCTTACATTATGAACCCCTTGTTTCAGAGGTTTATAGCTATTCTATTTGAGTTAGCTGCTCTTATGGGAGTGAACAGCATGCCTGTTAACAGCTTCATTAATCACATTTTCCTATAAATGGCTTAAAATTCAGTTTGAAATATTGTAATTCCCTTGTCTGTAAATCATAAGCAATTTTTGACTAAAGTAAGACAATGCAGTAAGACAAAACCCATCCAAAATGTGATTTATATGCCTGAATTTTAAAATGTGTATTTTGTAAAGTTTGGAGACAAGAGTTGCTGCGTGTACTAATCACTTTGAGTATCTTCACACTCAGACACAACATTAAGGACTTCTAGAAAAGAAGTGAGGTTCCCATGAAAAAAACCTTAACACTATCATGAGTAAGAAGACAGTTTAATGAACACTACATGTCAAATGGACTTTGGACAATACAGTAATCATACATCGTTATAAATTTCATACATGGACACATTTATCTAGCAAAAAATTGGTGTGCTTCCTGGTATCTAGAGATGTACTTATATACCCTGGAAATCTGAAAATAACCTATCAATTTAAGTATGTCAATTACTTTAGGCAACATGACAAATTCACTGCAAATGCTTGAGAATGTAACTTTCCAGTCTGAAAACTAGCAAAACAAAAAAAAAGCAGTGTCTTGCATCATGCTGGGACATGATATAAGATGTGGTTCTTGTATTGCATCCACTTTTATATCTATATATAAATTTTTGCATTTATAGTGCCTAGTACCTCCCTAAGTAAATGAGCTGAAATTTATCTTACACACACAAAAAAATTCTATTTCTTCCACTATCACATGATCAGAAAATCAGTATTTAAAGTGAGATAAGGGGAAGCCTAAAACAGAAATCTGTTACCCAATCTGAAAAAACATTTCCAATATATGAGAAAAAGACCCCCAAACAATAAAAAACAATCACAGAATGTTAGGGGTTGGAAGGGACCTAGAAAGATCATCTAATCCAACCCCCCTGCCAGAGCAGGATCACCTAGACCAAATCACCCAGGAACAGATCCAGGCAGGTCTTGAATGTCTCCAGAGAAGGAGACTCCACAAGCAACCTGAGCAGCCCCTTCCAGAGATAGATAAAAAAAACCCAAAAAGATAAAATTCCTTTCTTGTAAGAGCAGTAACAAATTGTTCTCTTTCAGAAGGATTTTTTTTTTCTGGTTCTCTGCTACCCACCAGTTTGTTTCTCAATAAATGACAGAGAAAGCTCATTCAAAACTAAAACTAAATTTCTTTAACTTCTACATACCCAGTCATTACTATTATCATTATTGAATGATTCTCTATACCCTCTATAATTTTTCTTTTAGTATTTCATTAAGCATTACTCCAGTGAATTTTCCTCAGTTAAAAATAACAAGCTGAAGAAGATTTAATTCTCTTTTGCTGAGTTGACATAAATAAACAGTTTCATCACAGTAGATGGTCTATCAGCATGGAAATCAGTGATTAGTGAGTGAATGGTGTGCAATCATGCTACGTATGCCACGGTGCACACTTCTTGCAGTAGAATAATTCATATGTGATAGTATTTACCTCAGTCCTTCTTACTCCTTACCTAGATGACAGGATTAATCATAATCCTATTAATCATAGAATCATAGAATGTTAGGGGTTGGAAAGGGCCTCTAGAGATTGTGTCCAAACCCCCTGCCAAATGCAGGATCACCTAATAAGCTTTAATAAACTACACTAAAATGTATGTTCTAATAACCCCCTGAAAGAAAGATTTATGAAACAGTTCAAAATTTACACACATCCTTTGAACACTCATCAAATTAAAGCATCACTTGTTGGTGTTGTTTGCTCAGTGTGCATAAAAGCAAAACAGGAAAGAAGTATGCTGAGGTCAAACACCATCTAAGCTCAAGTAAGAGAGTGTTTTGAATCTACATTCCTTTCATCACCATAGTCCTCTATATAGCAATACATAATTATGTTTTAAAGATCTGTGATTATATGTGGGAAGTTATAGAAATAGGGAAGAAGCCACCAAAATCCATGGCAAGTTGCAATGGAGTTACAAAAAAAAACAAAAAAACCAAAAAAAAAATATTCAATTGAAAACACTGAGATGGGAGAAAACCCTTGTCCCTAAACTAGATGGAGCAGGCAGACTCATGTTCACACTTCTTGTGTCTCACTGGCTCTGGAGAAGGCTGCTTGTCTGCCCCTGTCACTGTATTTGGGCTAGGCTTTCTCCATGCCCTGTGTGCAGAGATAAATGACCCACAGTTTTTCAGGCCATGTGCTTTCTAAGTCTTTGATAGGGAATCAAGGCAAAGTGACAATGCATCTTGTGTAGCCTTTTTCCTTAGTAACTATTGATCTCATAGGTTGACTCCAACTCAGTTTGAAAGAGGAGGTTATTTCAAAGACAAGTAATATCTCTTAAGTTTGGAGAGAGCATGGAGCTGGATAGAAGGACATGTTTGAAGTAAGGCATAGGCTGTGCTGTAAGGTCAAGTTATATAAGGACTGAAGATCCACAGAAGATGTTTTTGTCACTGTACTGCCATTGGTAAAACGTCAAATCAGAGCTCACAGATAACCACAATAGTTTCCTTAGCTCTGATGTTCAAGCAACTTCTTGTTTATTTAGGTACTGTTGAAACCTGCACTGTTCTATGTGTTACTACCTCCTGCCTATACGTCCTTGTGAAGAAGCTCAGGAAGCATTGGATAAAAGAGCATATAGTAAAAACTGGTTGGACAATAAAGTCCAAAGAGTGGTTGTCAATGGTTCAAAGTCCAGCTGGAGAGCTGTAATTAGTGGAGTCCCCCAACACACTTTTTATTTCCCTATTTCATTCCTCAAAACATGCAGAAATGCTTTATATACTTCACTACTCATTAATATAACAAGCTCATTAAAGTAAAAGAAGGTCAATTTAATCATATTCAGGCACTGCTGGATAGATCATTGAAATTGTCTTTAAAATAGTTTGCCTTTCATTCTACTTATCTTCATCAAATACTATTCCGAAAAATTATCATACTGCCATTATAAAGTTACATTACTATTGCATTCTTATTAAGAACTTCAGGTCACCTGTAGCATTTACACAAATATCACAAATCTAGTAAAAGCACCTCAGGTTATGCAAGAAAGCAATTTCTTACAGCACTGTGTGCATTTCTATGATCTTTACCATTTGGATGACTACATTATCTTTGTTTTGTATTCACTAGTCAGGAGGTAAATGTCAGTTGAAATAATTGAATCTCATTTTTTTCACACCTTTCATTTTGTTTGATAGGCTTTTTTATCCACTGTAATTTATTGCTCTTACTGATGAAAGTATAAAGGAAAAGATGTGTGTAATCAATGCTAATGGTGAACCAAATACCATGTGATAATAAATCAGAAAGAAAAAGATACTCTAGATATAAATGAAGATGTTTGTAATTTAAGTTTGAATACAATTAGAACAACTGTTTATGTAAAATACAACATTGTACCCATATCAACATGTTCATGTTACAAGGAAAATTAAAAAAAAAAAAACAAAAACAAAAACAAAACTTCAAACAAGCAGCTGAATTTGGGGCTATTTGGCAAGAAAAAAAAATGGTGGCTTAATCACAGTATGTAGCAATGAGAACAAAGCATAGTATGAAAAAGAGTATGTAGTGGAAAGCCATTTGAATTTTATAAACAGTAATATACATTGTCAAAGTAAGAGCTTGCAGAAATCCTGCTATTTTTTAAAACATTATCCCAGAGAAAATGCCCCAATGCCTACAAGAAGAAGCTGCAAAAAACTGAAGTTGACTATTCAGAGTTAAACACTTTTTATTAATTCCCCTAGATTAATTTTTTTAAAAAACTGGTCTTTTATTTTATAACAGGATGGTACATGTGAAAAAAAGCAGCTAAAAGATAAAACCTCAACAATTTGCCTAAGGACCAGATAAAAATCCTACCTGAATTAAAAAAAAAAAAAAAAATCTCATTCACTTAACAGCTTTTCTGCAAAATCCTGAGACAGATAGAGATAATAACTTATAACAGGTGAATTCAAATAGGACCTTCATTTCTAGTCATTTGTTTGTTTGGTTTTTTTGAGTATTGTAAAGGCTGTAAGCTAAGAATCAATGAGAAGTGGATAAGTGGATGACTTCTTTATTGTTTTGCAAAAAAGAATAAACAAGTGTTAGACATTTACAGTACCTTTGGATATTGTTTGACAGGAATCAGAACTCTTTCTGACAGCTTGATGTTTTTGTTGCTGATAACATCCAGATACTTCTTTTCTTCATCTTCTTTCTTGCCATCAGAACCCTGAAATTTTTCAATTTCTGAAAAACAGTAAAAGAGAAATCATCAACATTACATTTGTCATCATTAAAACTTTGAAGTTGCACATCCTAATACAGACTGTGTAATGAAAAGCTGTGCTGGTCACACTCAAGAGACATGTAATGTTGACGTTGAAAAAACCTTGTCTTTCAACAGTGGTTATAACAGAGGTTACAGACCACAGGTAGTAACCCTCAACTAATTCTTCCTCAGCAAACACTGAAGACAAATTCTTAGGAAAAAAAAAAAAAAGATACAAAGCTTACAATTCCATCCATCAGTCTATTAAAAAGCATCGTATACTCACAGCCTGATGCTATTGAGTAAATGTGACTTGCTAGTATTAAGTTGGATTTTAATTGCAAAGACTAAAGTTCAGCATGACTACTAAGAAACAGACAAAACTTCTGTTACTAGGTTTCTACTGCACAAAATAAGAAATAAACTACACTTGCACAAGAAAGACATCTGCCATTCAGAATAAGGAAGCATCAGCACACATAAACTTACAAACTGCACAACTGATTGCCCTGCTATCAATACAAAACGTGATTCTTCTTCACAGCAAAAATACTCCTTCCAGTTAAGCCAAACATAATGTCAAGTCTACCTGTAAATCTTGGGGCCAAGGAACTGTTCTCTGAGACACTGGAACTTTGGAAATCTATAAAGGGACACTTGCAAGGCCTCTGGGATTTATGATGATAACAGCAGACAAACCTGGGTGCTGGCTTTCTCCGTTTCTCCTACCACCCTCTGTTACACACACTTCTCCGTGAAATGCTGTACTGAACGTTTTATTTGTGTGTGCCTTTTCTTCTATTGTATTTCCACTTGTTGGTCAACTGGAGACCCTATCACTTTTTCTCCTTTCTATGCTGGTACAAACAATACCAATAGCTTATTAGAAATCCTCTTCTCCGTTTACATTACCTGTTTTCTCACTGTTTACCCCAAATATCCCTCAGAGCTGAAGGACTAGAAACCTCCTGAGGTCACAGAATCAAAGAATTGTTGATCATCTTTTCTGTGAGTCACAGCATCACAGAATGAATGAGCTGGGAAGGGTCCTCCAGAGGTCACTGGATCCAACCACCCTGCTCAAGCAGAATCACCTAGACACATGGCCAGACAGCTTTTGAGGATCTCCAATGACAGAGACTTCAGAAGCTCCCTGGACAACTTGTCCGAGTACTCAGTCACCCTCACAGTAAAAAGGGATTTCCCAATGTTCAGGGGGAAGCTCCTGTGTGTCAGCTGGTGCCCACCATCACTAGGCACCCCTCAAAAGAGCCTGGCTCTGTCTTCTTTGTGACCTCCCTTTCAGGTATTGATGTACCCTGAAAAGGATCCCCAGATGCACTCTCTCTAGGCTGAACAGCCTGGAGGCAGCTCTCAGCCCTTCCTTGTAGGAGAGATACTTCGGTCCCTCTTAACCCTTGTGGACCTTTGTTGGACTCTCCCCACTATGCCCAACCCTCTTGTGCTGGGAAGCCCGGCACTGGACATAGTACTCCAGGCGTGGCCTCACCAGGGCTGAGCAGAGGGGCAGGATCACCACCCTCAACCTGCAAAGTCAGCTGAGGATTAAGAAATACCTTGAGATGGTTTGTTTATAAACCAGAATATTCTGGCTAGGAACAGTGGAAACTGGCACTCAAATTTATACGGAAAATACACCAAGAGGATTCTGCTCGACCATGAGAATCCAACAGGATTCTGCTTGTCTTGTGAGATGACCTATCTGGGAAAGTTCTGTTCCCAAGGCTGTGTCTTGTCTGGGTGTGGTCCTCAAAAATGCAGGGGCTGCTTGTAATGTCACTGTAGTTCCATTGTGATGTTACTGTGACATACGTGAGAGCAGCCCTTATAAGTGTGGGGCAGCCCTGAAGGATCACAGTGATGTCCTTGTCCTTCAGAGACAGACATCTGGAGGTAAGGGGACAAAGGACTCCTATCCCACGAGCTCAGTTCTGTGGGCACAGAGGTCTGCTAGGGACAGTGATCCCAGGACGGGGTCCAGGGCATTGCTCCTTGACCTCCTGCAGCCCCCAGGCTTAGGCTGCTTTGGCTGAGAGGCTGGGAACTGCTTTCCTGCCTTCCCGTGGCAGAGGTCAGTCACCACCCTGTCCTGAGAGCAGGAACATGCAAAGACATCCCTGGTGTTACTTGGCAGCCGCAGGACTCTTCACTGCCCTTTGTGGCAACACAGACACAGCTCTCAGGCACAGAGCGGGCGATTCTTCAGTGCTCAACTTCCACAGCCTCGCTGGTTCCTGATGGTTGTATCTCCAAGGCAAGTCATCACCTTTCTATCTTATTTTTCTGACAGCAGCGTGAGATGGCACTGGAAGAGGACTTGGCAGCAGATGGCACCTCTGCTCCTGATGACAGCACCAGCCAGGTGCCACTGGATGATTCTGAGGTCCTATGTTGCCCAATCTGCCTTGACACCATCAACGATGAAGCCAGTATTAACTGCTGCAGGCACAGGTTCTGCTTCCCCTGCATACTGGACTGGTCCTGCGTACGAGCCAAGTGCCCGATTTGTCTGCAGCCATTCTCCTACATCTGTCGCAAAGTGGCAGACAGTACCCTTGAGGTGTACCGCCTCATGCAGTGCAGACAGGCTCAAAGGAGGTCTTGGTTCCACAATAGGGAAAGGAGGAGACATCAGTCTTCTAGAGATCGGCACCGCAGAGCTTCCAGCAGTGGCCATGGCAGTGACCGCACCAGGGCCCAAGAGAGGACCCAAGGTGGGTCCTCGAGGGAGCACCACGATGTCCATAGCAGGCGTCACTACTCTCGGGACTACAACACCTTCAGCAGCAGGAGTCATCATCAGAGAAGGGCACAGGACACTGTTCATAATGCTGCTCATGACCAGGGCCGAGCTTCAAGGCATGAACTGGAGGTTGTGGGCTCCATGGAGAGGAGCGAGCGCCGGCAGCACAGACACCGTGATTCCTCACGGGAAAGGCACGTGATGAGCCAATCCCGGCACAGGTCCCGCAGCCCTACCAGGCACCAGCAAGAGCAGGGGCACCCAAGGAGGGGGGATAGCAGAGAGACACCAGATTTAAGCCCCGAACAGCACAGTCCTACTTATTCCCATAGGAGCGAGGGCCGGCAGCGGGGAGGCCACCATTCTTCCCAGGAAAGGCACCACACAAGGAGCCGATCCCCACACAGGTACCGCAGCCCTGCCAGGCACCAACCAGAGCTGGAGTACCCATGGAGGAGGAATGACCGAGACAGACGAACTGTAACCCCTGAACTGCAAATGCCTGATTATTCCCAGAGGAGCAGGCACCGCAGCAGGGAAGGCCATGCTTCATCCAGGGAAAGGCACGAGTCAAGGAGCCAATCCCGGCACAGGTCCCACAGCCCTGCCAGGCACGAAGTAGAGTGGGAGCACTCAAGGAGGAGGGATGGCAGAGACGGACGAAGCCTAAGCTCCGAACATCAAAGCCCATCTTATTCCCAGGGAAGCAAGCACCAGCGGCAGAGACGCCACGATTCCTCCCGGTAACAGCATGCGACAGAAGAGCCAAGCCCACAGTGCTACCAGATGCTGGGTCTGGTTGCACACCCTACCAAGAAAGGTACAACTGTTTGCCCTGCTATCAATGCCCAACGTGATTCTTCACAGCAAAAATACCCCTCCCAGCTAAAACAAACAATGTCAAGTCTACCGGTAAAGCTTGGGGCCAAGGAACTGTTCTCTGAGACACTGGAAGTTAAGAAATCTAAATGGACACTTGCACGGCCTTTGAGAATGCAAAAAGTGACAACAGGACTCTGCTCAACCTTGGGGGCACAGAGAAACATATGGTACAGACTCTTCAGACCTTGTCCAAAGACCAACAAAGTTATTGAAAAAAAAAATGGTGTACCAAGAACATCATTACTTTCAAGTTAGTCTGGCTTGAAGAAATTTCTTAAAAATCAGTTGTGATACAATAATTACTGAATCAAGACAAACTCCATTGAATTTTGTATGTGTTCACTCTATTCTGTACACTCTGTGTCACTTCATTACTAGGACCACTGCAGATCAGGAGTAGGGTGCTGCTGTGAAGGAATTCACTGCTTGGTTCATAGCACAGACATGCAGCAAGCTGCATTAGTTATCATTTGTCCCCTGCTGACCAACTCATGTTTGTCACATGGCATGCACACTATGAAAATAACAAATACCTTCAGCTTTTAAAACTACATGTTTATTTTATGAAAGGAGCCATTACACATTTTGTGTTTTCTGGAAGACAGAATCAGTATAGGATTTGGGGAACAATGGAAAAAAGAAGACCCATAATCAACAGAATTCTTCCAGACAAACATAAGTCATGGTACATTTTCAATAACACTGATCTTAGGCTAAAGAGAAGAGAAAGCATTACTTGAGAAGAAAATTCACACATTTTCCACTCACTTTTGCTCTGAGCTAACTGAATTAAAGCAGGGAGACAAGAGAGCTTTTCAATTACCTCCTACAGTACCTGTCAATCCCCAAGCATGCTTCATTCTCACCTTTCATCAGTAACAGACTAGCACTTGCATCTGTATCATACACATGGATCTTATCCCTCTTAATTGGAAGAGAACATGCATTTCACAGTCACACAAAAGAGGTCACTACTAGAAAAGTGTAAGACTGAAGTAATTTATAACAAATTTTCAGATATATTCTTCCCTATGAAAATGGATCTCAGTGCTCTCCAGACTCAAAGCTGTAAAATTCTGGAAATACTGTCAGCCTGTTTATGATTTTTCTGAGGAGATTAGGTTCTTCCTTCCTTCACTGATTTAGCATAAAATGGAATAGCTGAGTGAGTAGCTCTTAGGTTTTAAAATCTGCTTTACTTTTACCATTCCAATAAAATGATGTTAATTATATTTCACTTCAAAGTACTTGACACCTAATACAAAACTTCTGTCATTAATGTAGTTTTTCCATTAAAATTAGGCATCCCACAGTAAAAACATCTTTTTGCTATACTTAAGAGTCATGTCAAAACTTATTAAAAAATAACACTCTTCTTGTCAGCCTGTCTGACCTACCAAAAAATAAAATCTACACATCCCTTTGTGCTGTCAACACGTGCCTCCCACTTAAAGGAATTCTCCAAGCCTACTTTGCACCTACCTAGCTGGCTTTTCTCATTCTCATGTTTGCAGTACTGCATTAAAGTCCTCATTAAAAAAACATGAGGTGCTGTTACAAGTTCAAGTCCTTTTAAAGAATTATGTTTCCATTAATGAGAGTGATGTTCAAAAAAGGAGTATCACCACCCTCTTGTCTGTATGTAATACATAATAAAGTTATCTAGTACTCTGTGTACATTTTATTTTTTTTTGCAGGTGAATTGTAGAATATTTGAACCAAAAGCGAAAGAACCCATGACAGTAAAAAACTAACAATTGTTAGTGCAGAGATACCACTGATATCTCTGCTTTATAAAAAAGCTTTGTTAAAGGTGATTCAAAAATTACACAGGCAAAACCCTGAATATGTACAATATTAAATTCACACAAAATCCCAGGGTTTTTTTTTAAACAGCATATGCTCAAAATATACATGAAGGGTGTTTTCTGTCTAGGTGTTTCAGTTTTTAATTAAAAGCACAAGTATTGGATTTCAATTAAAAAAAAATAAAGGTAGCAGATGGCTCAAAAAAAAAAAACCAAAAAACCCAAACAGTTGGACAAATTAAAGTGAAGTTAATTCATGAGAAAGGAAAATCCAAAGACATTTCCACTCATGCAAAGGACATCCAAACCCCTAAGGATAGGTAATTTAAAAGTAAGAACACTCAGTGTCTAATAGAAGTTGGGAGTGGTTATCAGGACAGCACCAAAATTAGACCAAATCTAATCCATCTCAAATGCCGGATCCGGATTGGCCCCACTCTTCCACAGAGCAGGAAACACATTTACAAACCAGTGTTAAGTTCAGCAAAGGCCACCCACGTAGTGGGAGCTGAAGCACACATGCCTTGTGAAGAGAGATTGAGGGAGCCATACCATGGACAAAGGACAGCTGTGAGGGACAAAATAGCAGCTCCCCAGTGCCTGTGGGAAGACAGAATCAGGCTCTTCATAGTGGTATGTAACATGGTGTGCAGTTCACTAAGTAGCTGAACCCAGTACACTTCTCCCTTCTTACCTTCAGAGCAGCTTAGATAGTAATGAGAATATGCCACCAGCTAGATGAAAGACAATTGAACATTGATGTTACATATTTAATTCTGGTTTACTTTCATCTGAGAATGAAACTACTCATAAAAAAAGTAGAAAGATAAAGATTTACTCACAGCAGAAAAAACCCAACCAAAAAAAAGACAAACCACCAAAAATATTGAGACTGTATTTATTTCTGAACGTAACTCTACATTGAATTTAACATCCCAAAAAATTGAGTTGCTATGATGTAAGAAAAAGAAAGTAGGTCTTTGTCAACAGAAATTTTTGTAGCTTCTACTGTGTCCATTCAACAAAACACTCTTAAAATATGCTGACGTGTTCTCCTGGATTAATCTGAAAAGAAAACATCAATGCTGTGCTATGGTGTGGAAGTAAGGGTGAAAGATGAATTGATCAGTGAAGTCACCAGTGTCACCATTACCTATTCTTAACTATCTGAAAGCTGGTGGTATTCTAAAGAGGGTAGCTCTGCCTAGCTGAAGCAAGGAGCAAAAAAGCAGCTTTTCTGTCTCTTCACATTTTCTGGAAAGTAGGAAATACTTTATTTTTCTCTCTTCAGTCAGAGAACTTACTAGTAAAAAAATGTCTGCTATTCTGTCTTCAGAGCAAGAGAAAGCTGAACAGCAGGCCCTTTTTTTTTTTTTCTGCTCTTACTTAGCCCTTTTAGGGTTTTTCTGTACTGAGGGGTTGAACAGCTACAGACACTGGTAAGTACACATGAAGAAATGTCACTTCCTAAAGTTAAGAACCAGCATAAAATTTTGCTTTGAGTTTAGGACTCTCACTAACTTCTCTTGGTTTTCCATTTAGCAAAGCCACTAATGAGCTAATAACCTCTGTTCACACAGTTATCAAAGTATCCAAAAGGAGTCTACAGAACTCAAAACAGCAGCTTCAGTTTAGGCTGTGATTTCAGATCTTGGGCTCAAAAAGTTGACTCTATCTGAAAGAATGACAGGAAAACTGAAGGTCACTGAGGAAGAGATGATGAAACCCCAAGTAAATGTGAGGAATTGCTGAGAGGTAGAAGAGTTTAGTGTCTCAGAATACAACCTCTGCTTCCTAATGTTCTTCTGAAAGCAAATAGAAAGTGTCTGCTACACAGACAGGAAAGTGTACACACATTTTTTACATGTAACTATTCATTTTATATAAATACACTTTTTATTCATAACTGGTAAAAAAACTCCACACACATGAAAGAAGGAAATCA
Source organism: Corythornis vintsioides (assembly GCA_025447755.1). NCBI lineage: Eukaryota > Metazoa > Chordata > Aves > Coraciiformes > Alcedinidae > Corythornis > Corythornis vintsioides. The sequence continues at coordinate 2,689 of JAOEGS010001031.1, read as the reverse complement.
AAGACTCAGTGCCACTCTATATGATCATATATATCCTATCTCCCCCTCTACAATAGCTTTCTCTCTTAAACATTAACTGCTTCATCACAAAATAATTCCTTTACAGAAAATTTGCATCCAGGTGCTCATTAATACTATACAGTCAATATACATATTAAGTTTGTTTCTGGTAAATGTCAAATTTAATGATGTTCAGAGATTCACTAAATACTATCAGGATTTCCTAATTCATCTTAAAGATTTAACTGTTTCCTATCACAATGGAAGACTACTGATCTGCTTCCATTGAAGTAGATTTTAATTTACCTTATTTCAGACAAAGTAGCAATTACAAACAATCCCTTTAGGATAAATTAATTACTTGAAGGACTAAACTAGTGATATCTAACAGCAGAAAGGTATGTAAGCCTTCACTCACAAACCTACTGGAGAGGATACCTTTGCTCTGAGCCTTCACTCTGAAGTCTTTACAACTACAGATCCTTGCTCCAGAGGATCAGTTATCTCTGATCATCTGATCAAAGGATCAGATCTTTTAGTACAGTAAAAAATATGGATCAGTGGTCCTGCAGAACAATTCTGGAGAAACAGCAAAATCTAAAAATACATGGCTCATGCTGCAACTTCAGTTCACACATTTGTAAATGTGCAGTGAACGAGAAAATGAGTAAAATTTTAAACACTTTAATAATCCTTAAGATACATATTTTTATATATATATATAAAATTCTCCTGTGGATTTTCCTGCAGAATTTTCATTGAATTTGACAGCACACACTCATGACCACATCACACTCATTAGGTTTTCCTCATGCATACTACACTTTAAGCCCTAAGTACAAACCACGAAAATACTGACCCTCAGACATGACAGAGGGCATGCTAATAAAGTGCCAGTGCTTGAGCCAGTGGACCATTCCTACTCAGTTTAATGCAACAACCATAGTATAAGGACACAGCAACCAGCCCAGTAATCACCCCAGAAGTAGGAACAAGTGCTAGTTCTAACAGATATGTTTAACAACCATATATTAGCTTTAGATAAGTAACCAAGAGTGTTCTTGGCTACCGATTATCTATGCAGGAAAGAGCACTTGACAACTGAGGCAAGATTAGGGCCAGTCTTATGATGAATATAAGCCAAGTATCTACAACTAGCCAACAAAATTCAGGAAGCCTGAGTCATGCCTAAAAGTAAGATTGTCTATAGCAACTTTATAAAATAAAATTTCAAGCAAGAGAACTTGTATTGACAGGAAAGAAAACAAGTTAGCATCGGGTAATCTGATTTCATTACACTGGGTTATTTGACACAAGGAATTAAAAATCATCCTAGAGTGGTAATTACAGCCTGATATTGCAGCAAGTAAGATACATGTTTTTTATGTCTTGTCATCTTATCTTAAAAGTACTTGTTTTCATTGTAGAGGCCACAGCAATAAATTAAAACATACAGACGTCGAGACTTGTTTCATTTCCTGCAAATATCCTTCAATTCCTCCAAATATATTTCTAGGAATCAAATGTAAAAGGTAAAGACCACCTGTTTGAACCTTTCTGCAATCCACTTCATCACTGCTAAACATAAAAGCCTTATCTTGTCAAGGAGAAGAAAGGGTCACAGGAAAATGTTTTCAAATACAAGTACAGTGTATGCTCCTGACATATATCCAAAAATCAATGGGAAGCCTCTCTTTATTTTACTAGATTTTTCTACTTATTAAAAGTAGTAATAATAATAATCGTCATTATTAAATAAAAACCCGACAAAACAACAAACTAACAAAAGAAAAAAACACAAAACCTTTCACAGTTAAGATTCATGTCAGCAGCTGGACTAATCAGACAGTACAGATTCACACACCAAGAACCCATGCCTTACAGACAAGCTCACTAACAAAGACAGTTAGATGCAACTGAATCTTGAGTAAAGAGAAGTGCTGACAGTCAGGAAACTTCTCAGCTTTTCATTGCTTCGTGTCAACTTCAAAGCAATGGCACTGATCTTCAAGGTACTTTCCAGCCCAGGGTATATAAAAACTGGCTTAAAACTATGCCAGACTCTATGGTCTATTGAGTTCAATCCTCAATCACAGTGCAACTCACTCCATTATCAGTGAGGAAAAGATGGGGTTCAGACCTGTGGGTCATAACAGTTTTTCCAGGAGCCAGTCTTTCCAGAAGATGGTCTGTTATGACTCTTTCAAACCTGACCTCAGTATTTCTTTTACCTTGTTCCCACTATGACAATTATATGATAAAAAAAAAAAAAAGAATAGCTAATGAATTTCAGTTTCCTATAGATTTTTGAAGAATTTCTTTCATCACCTGTCCTTGCACATAAAATCCTTATTTGTTCCATGTGTCCTTTCCATTTTACCTTCCCCCCAAACCTCTAATCTGCTTAGGTGGACAAGGAGACAGCAAATATTTTGGCTGACTGAGATAAGGTTAAGCATCTGTTTGCTACTATTCAGAATGGATGTAGGGCTGAGATCATGGTCTCAACACGACTGATACTTGAAACACGTCCTCTAGACAAAATGACCAGTCTTCCTTCTTAATAATGTCGTGGTTTAGGGTCATGGCAGCCTGCTAGACCTATAATAGATGCTCTCTTTTAACCCTCCTCCCTCCACAAAGGGAAAGAGAATAAGGGAGAGAGACTTAGCCATTAGAAAAGGAAACT
>JAOEGS010001030.1:0-17869 GCA_025447755.1 Corythornis vintsioides | reverse complement strand
CAAGGGAACCATTAGTGTTTGCCCCAAGGGCTCACTGCTGGCTCATCTTTAACCTGTGCCCACAGCACCCTCGGTGCCTTTCTGCACCTTTCCAGCTGTTTGGCCCCCAGCAGACACTGGTGCTCAGGGTTATTGCTCCTCAGGTGCAGGACGCTGCACTTTCCCTCAGAATACTGAAAAGGAGCTTTTCTTGAGACTCTCTGCAAGCAATCTGCATTTGAGACCTCTGCTGAGATAATGAGCTCAGCCCAAAACCCACTCCTGTCATGGGTGAATTCCTCTCTTATCAAGGCAAATAACACACCTGACCTGCCTCAAAACCCAGTTTTGTGTATTTTCAGTCCTTTCCAGAGTTGCTCTCATCATTCAGGAGGCAGAGAAGCCCTTCAGCCAGTTGGGTTCCTGCAGCCTGTTCACAGAGTATTAGGGGTTGAAAGGGACATTGGAGATGATCGAGTTCAACCCCCCTGCCAGGCAGGACCATATCATCTACGTATAATCTCACACAGGTCACAGAGGAACAATTCAGGCGAGTCTTGAAAATCTCCAGAGAAGGAAACTCCACAACCCCCCTGGGCAGCCTGTTCCAGGCTCTGTGACCCTTACTGTAAAGTTCTTCCTCGTGTTAAGGTGGAACCTCTTGTGTTCTAGCTTGTAACCATTCCCCCTTGTCCTATCACAGGGCACAAGTGAGAAGAGGCTCTCACTTTCCTCTTGACACTTAGCCCTCATATAAACATTTACCAAGTCCCCTCTCAGTCTTCTCCAGCCTAAAGAGCCCCAGGTGCCTCAGTCCAGTCCCTTCAGCATCCTTGCAGCCCTCCGTTGGATTCTCTCGAGCAAATCCCTGTCTCTCTTGAACTGGGGAGCCCAGAACTGGACACAATACTCCAGCTGAGGTCTCACCAGTGCAGAGTAGAGGGGGAGGAGAATCTCACTCCATTTGCTCCACTGCACGGAGCAAACCTCGTGTTAGAACAGGGCGAGTCCAAACGCCATCAGAATGTGGGCTGAACTCATTGACAGCAAGAGGATCTTGGAAATTCGCACACATTTCAGTTATCCCCGATGGCATTATATGTGAACAGGCTCCCCTCCCCATCCATTTCTGCCTTTATTACAGCCAGAGCATGGCCGTTTGCGAGGACAGAACGAATGACACCACGAGAGGGCTCTCTCACATACGAGTGGGGGATGCAGGGATTCTGACCAGAGAAACCTTAGCGACATGAGCTCTTCATGCAGAAATTCCAGGCACTGATGCTCGTGATTGAGAAGGACATTTTTATATGTTATATTTGTGTACCTAAATACTTTATTAAATGACATTTTAAAACAGAAAACTTTTTTTTTTTTAAGTACTTATTGATTGTGAAATACTTACTGCTACAGATATGATTTTGTTCAATAGAAAATGAATGGCTAAACAATTTTAAATTGTTTTAAGACTGCTTTAAAGAGGAAATCAATAATTTAAACTCTGCTCCCAAACCTGCTAAAGTAAGAAGGTCTCTGGAGTAGATTCCTCACGCTCCTTCAGAGCATATTACAGGTACAAATACATCAATTAATCAGCAATGCTCAGCAGTTATTCCCACATGATATGCTGAAATAAATACAAATGAAGCATACACAGCTTTCACTGAGGAATATATCACTGCATATGACCTCTTATCCAGGATGAGGTAAGCACATGTGCTTCAGCAGTGTAAACAATGCACATCTAACTCAGTCTGCTTTGTGACAGCTTGTTGTGTCACCACCCTCTTGTTTTCCTAGACTTCACCTCTTACATACTCACTGAACAACTATGGAAACAGCAGTAAGAGCACCCTGAACCCTGACCTCAAATGCTACTAAGGGTATTATTACAGACTGATACAGTGCTGCAAATGAGAACAGAGGAGAAGGAGAATAGAGAATACAGTGCACCATTAACATCCATTTACTCTCTGTCCTTAATTGCACATGAGAGTACAACATATATTCTCTTTCATAATTTAGATGATAATTAGATGGGCCTGTCCTGGTTTGAATTAGAACAGAATTAATTCTGTTCAGTGATAGGACTTTGCAGCTCAGTCTCTTCTAACTCACTGCACTGTCTGAAGTTAATGGAGTAGTTTTGCAGGCAGTGCCTGCTCCCAGCAGCAAGAACAGCCCATGGTTAGAGCCAGCACCAAAGGCTAGGGTGCAGACCAAGGCCACTGCTGGATCTTGTGCATCATGTTGGGGGTGTAGAAAGTGAAAGGCTGCACCTGCAGGGAGGAGAGGTCAGGACAAGGGACCCCAACATGACCAGTAAGGGATTCCAGCCCATACATGTCATACTGGGTATAAAGCTGGGGGATCAGGAGGGTCAAGCCTCTTCTTCAATGGCCAGCATCCAAGGAGGATTCTGCCCATTCTGCTTTAAATCTAGATCCATGTGTTCCTGGATCCAGTAGCAGAATCCTGCTCCTGCACCTCATTCCCATCTGACACTGAGTCCAGTCTGGGATTTCCCTACTGCCCGCTCCATGGCTTCTGTGGTGACAGTGACCCAGCTGCTAGCAGTGGGGAGGAAGGCTTGATACTGGGTTTGTCTATATTTGTATATATTCTATTTTGTTATTATTTTCATCAAAGCTGTTCTAGTTCCTTTTCTAATCACCGAGTCTCTGTCCCTTATTCCCTTTGTCTTTCCTTCAGGGAGGGAGGGGAGCTCACAGAGCATCTGTTCCAGGTCTAGCAGCCTGCCCTGACCCTAAACCTTGACACTGACCATGATGAAGACTATTTGAATCTAATACTAGTTAATAAATTGTCTGTCAAAAGTTAGAGAGTGATATATTTAAGGATCAAAGCAGTGTTTACAACTTGAAAATCAGTGAGTATTATGTTTGTTGTGCTCCATTTCCCCCAGGCTTTGCAGGCTCTCCTATATCATGACACAACTGAATTACTTTGATGTACAAATCAACTGCTTTATACTGAACTACACTGACAATTAAAAAAAAAGAAAAAAAAATATTAGTAAAAATGAAACACAAACAACGTATCTCAGTTCAACAGGAAACCTTTCCATTTTATGCAAATGTGGTCAGAAGTAATACTGAAACAATTCTAACCAACACACAGTTTAAAAATATATATATAGTTTTTGAAATAACTTCCAAAAGTGTCCTTCCTATCCTCTTTTCAGCAGCCTCAGATTCACTTAAGGTTTCTAAGCACTAAAAAAAATCCCCTTGAGATTTTTAATTGCAAGCATATGAGACTAAGTCACTTTCTGAAGAATTTTGAAGCAGCACCAAAGCAGATTCTAAGGGAAAAAGGGAAAGGTAATGGGTCTTTTCCCTCTCTCCCTTTCTCTGTCTTGTCTTTCCAATAACTTTGTATGTCACAGCAAATCTGATCCATTCTTGGAGGACTTTGCTCCAAGACAGCATTGTTCCAAGACCCACCTGGGCTACTGGTTGTGGCAGGAGTTCAGTGATCACGTAAAGTCCTGATGGAATAAGAAGGGCCCTTTCTGATAATTCCTTACATACTGACCTGCATTGATACACCCCTGTATCATTTGTTATATTCCTTATGACATTTTCAGAATGCTGCTTTGCCACCTAATTATTTCTCCCCTGATTATCATCCCCATTTCACACAGCTGCTTCAGGGGCAGAACACTTACACTGGCTTTCAGATCATCAGACTTCTGACAGGGCATTAAATAAGTGCATTTTTACCTCCAGTACTTAGCCTTGTGTTCCCACTCTGTCTCCCCCTGGAAGGGAAAGTATGGACCCAGCTTGACATTCCCCTGAAACCCCAGGGAATCATTTGGAATAAGAGTGACAAGAAAGTTCAGGTGCTTAGATCACTTCCTTACCTCTGCTTCCTTTACCACTTAATCCTGGAAAAACTTCAGCCTCAGTTTTCAGTATTAGCAAGTCCAAGTTGCCCAAAGTCTTCTGTAAGCACTTTCTTCACTACTCATTTTCAAAGCATCAAACCTATGTCTAAATCCTACTGAGATTTACATTTACTTATTCATTCCCTGATTTCACCTGAGGAGTGCAGTTCCTTTGGGATACCCCAAGGAGTTCTGGACAATCACTGTAAGCACACAGAAAATCCTATACACTGTGTTTTCCTGTCTGAGCTCATCATCTCTCCTGAACCTCTCCTAGCACTCACCCAACCATATGACATTCTCTAATATTTATGAGATGGCTCCAGGGTAATTCCAAGGCACAGACAGTGTTTGCTGATCTGTAAATTTTGCAAGGTTCCTTAATCTTTTTAAAAGTAAAGCAGAACATATCACTTGTAGAAAGCAGAGGAGCAGACCCTGCATGCTGCTTTTGGCATGTGCAAAACTATCCAAAACTATTTTTTCCAGTGTGATAGAAAGTGTTGGTGTTTCACGTTATTCATCCCTACCTAACAGTTTTCTAATTCAGGGTCAAATTTAAGTCCTAATAAACACACAAGTCCAGCTTGCCATGTGTCTGTTTGTCCCTACCATGCTCCACATGCATTAGTCACCACTTACATATGCATCACACTTGTGCAGTTCTCTTCAGTTTACACATTCAAAAGCTTTGTTTAAATACATATCTTGAAGAGAAAAGAATCCAAGTTTTTCTGTTGCTGATTTTCCAGTCAAGGCTGATCTTACCAGAGAGTAATTGTATTCTTCATTCACTGTGCCTAAAATTTGCATCCTAAGAGAACATGGAATCACAGGGGTAGTAGGGACTTCTGCTTTAAGACAGAATCAGATATGTGCATCTGGACAGACACTTGTTAAACCTGTTTTTAAAGAATTTAAATTATTTCAGCTTCACAGTACCCCAGGGCTTGATTTCAAGACTTCATTATTCCAACTCTTAGAACCTTTTTCTAAATATCTAACTCCCCTTGTTTGCAGTTTGAGTCTATTATTTCTCATTCCATCTACAACAAACAAGGAACACATATTATTCCCTTCCTCTTTGCTAATGGCTTGTTTACCACATTCCTCCTCCACACCATATTCCTTTATTATTCTCTTCTTTAGGACAAAAAAAACCCACAACAAACCCTTTCCTCATGGATCATGGTTTCCAGGCTAAAGTCCCTGTTGCTGCTCTCCTCCATGTGCTTTTCAGTCAGTCTTCTGCCTACCATGGATGGCAAAACTCAGAGCTGAAGTGTTCTGGCCAAAGCCTTACTGCAGTGGAGCAGAGCAGGGGGATTACTTCATGTTTTGGACACAGGGTTCTGTTTGCACAAGGTCTTTTTCACAGCAGCCTGCCTCTGTCAATTCACATTCAGCATGGGAGCCATACCAACCCATGGTGCACAAACACCAGTTGCCCTCCTCTCTTGCTTACCTTATCAAAATATTTTGCTTGTTTCTAGTGTGAAGTGACATGAAAACAAAGTAATTTGATTTTTTTTCCAATGAGCAAGAGGCCCCTTTTAAAATTCCTTCCCCAGGGCTTTCAAAATGTTTTAAGTCTATGTGGGTAGAGCTGTCCCCAGCACTTACTAGGAATGAAGTGTCCCTGTCACACCTCAGCTACATAATATTCCTATGCAGTACAGTGAGTTTAAGGAAGAAAGCATAAAGATTTCAAGTAAATATTCATTTGATGCTGTTTCTTGCTTTTAGAAAATAAAAACCAGACTTTCCATTCCCTTTTCACACATGTATACTTACAGCCACAAATTAATTAAGCATGGGGGGATGCAGGATTCTGGAACTGTTAGAATACTTCCAGCATATAGAGTGCCTAGATAAGAGGACTTTCTGTTCTTTAACAGAAAATGTTGTGATAAAAGTTGGAGGAACATTTTAGGTGTAATTTCCTAAAGTATTTCAACTGCATGATAACACTATTTTAAAGAGGAAAAAAGAAAAAAAAGCTGCAGGGGCAGAGTCCAATGAAACAAATAATTAATCCATTATTTTGAAAATAATTTGATTATCGAAGAATTTCAAATATATACAAGTTACAGGTTTGTTTGAAATGAACTATCTTGGTTAGTCATACTAAGCAAGCAGATAAATTAAAAAGTTATTAAGGAAAAGAACAACTTCTGTGAAGTTTCTAAGCTGTGTTACTGCCAAGTCAGTGATGTCATTTCTTGGGAATGGCAGCTCAAGGTTAAGGTAAAAGCAAGCTAAAAGACTCATAGAAATAATACCATTGCAACTGCCATTGTGCAAAAACTGAGAGTAACATCGTGTTACCTACGGCAGATTCACCCTTCCCTGAAGGTGCCCTTTGGCTTTGCACTGCCTCAACAGTCAAACTCACAGCTTCTCAGCTCTGGTTGAGAGTTTTACAAACAATACAGAATGAGAACCAGTCCTTCAAACAGCTAATAGACAAGTTTTGTATACATTTTCTCTATTAGCCTAAATATTTTGAGCCCTTTTAATGTCAAATTGATTTACACTGGCAATCATCAATTTAAGAGTTTTCACCTGTTCATAATTGAGGAAAACATCTCCTTGGAGACAGATCCCTGGAAAAGCATAAAGGATTTCTCCTATATTAGAAACTTCTTGAGTTTATTTTATGTAGCAATGATGAGAGTCACCTGAAGAAATGAAACATTAAGTTTTCACAATTCTAGGAAACAAGGCAAGGTAACATTGGCAGCATCACATCTCATACAGAGCAGAAAACTTCCATCTGCAATAAGCTGCTGAGATGCTCTAGTTTATCTTCATGTGAGCAGCTAGACACAGCCTCCAGAACTGTAAATTAACCTAACTGTGGCATGAGGTGCTGCAAGCTGCCAGAGCTTCCATGATCTGGGTGACTGCTTTCATTCCTCTGGAGGTTTTGATGATCAGAATGCAAACCGGTCTTGCAGCCTCTTTTCCCAGTATCTCCAGCTCCACCCTTTTGCTGAGCAAACTGGTTTCTGTCCTCCTGAAGCTTTTGCCTGGGGAGGGTTGTAAACCAAGCACAGCATTTTAAAAGTCATATTCTCATCAGCATAGCACTGGTTTGTCCAAAGACATTGGGGGTTTCCTGACTGCAGAACTTTGACAGTTCCTCTCAATGAGGCTCAGCCATGAGCTGGCAAGGGAAGGAGATCACTTCCCAGCACTCTCTGACCATAGGCCCAGTTCTGTTGATGCTACCCCCAAAAGGTAGTGTCATTTATGGACATACAGGTGGATCTGGGAGGAAGAAAAGCCTTTGTGAAGGTGGATCCAGGACCTCTGCACTACTGCTACTGACAGCTGTGGCTAAAGTTATCTCTCACTTCTCTTCAAGAAGATGCAGTTGAATTTTTTGAGTTTCTCTGGAGTAATCTAAAATGTAGACAAATATAGCAGAACAATTTACTACCCTTACAGATGGGTTTACAATACTTCTAAGAGAACATCCACATCATTTTCCTCTCCTTCCTGTTGCTAAGGATAAAGGGTCAGGATCACTTATTTTTAAGACAACATTTTTTCTGAACTTGCCAAACTTTTCAGCAAGTGAAGAATTATTAAATGGGATTACCAGTTATTTCAGACAGTACATGGGGAAAAAAAGACCTAGATAGTCTTCCAAAATCCTGAAATGTCAGCGAATCCAAATGTTTCCTTTTGATGCAATTTCAAACATCTGAAAAGCATTATTGACTCAGTGCTAAGGATTCCTCTTAAACCACTGAAAACACACACACAAAAAAAGATAATAGACCTGATTCTCACTGTCTTCTATCTAATGTAGTTATTAGCTGTGTAAAATATGTACACAGGAAGATGATAATTTTAAAATTAAGAGGGAGGTCATTGAAGTATTTCAGCTATGAAAAGCAACTTTTGTGGTGTAAGTTGGAGGCTGATGTGATATTAACTGGCTGAGGTTCACTGTGGAGTATTTCTTTAGAAAGTGCTTAACAGAAGAAAAGGCATTAACTATTAATTGGTGAATGTAAGTTGTCCTCTTGCTTCCTTCTTCCATATCAGTGGCATCTCTAATTGCCAAGTGAGAGAGGGAATACAAGGCTGCATGGCCTCTGAGAAGTAATTAGCAATGAATAATTTAGTAAGAATTGCAAGATTTCAAGAAGTAATTTGTTCTCTTCGCTTGAATTTATTTTTCTGAGAAAGTTCTTGTTTTGCATTGTGGTTCATGTTTAATGGCTGTCATGGTTACTAGACATTGAATTGTGACAAAACAATCTTTCAGTAAAGCTGTAGCTGTGGTGCAGAAAGAGACATGTTCTGTTGAAAAAGGAATGCAGGTAAATTACATTATAAAGCATGGCAGAGAGCATTCCTCTGCCTTTTTTTTTTTTTTTCCCCATGGTGCCTGGCATTACCATATTTACTCACACTTCATCCAAGAGGCTGCTGCTACTTTGCTCTTTAATGATGTAAATGACTACAAAAACACGAGGTGACAGAGAAGGGCTGGTTGCAACCAGGAACAAGTCTGGCAGAAATCCTTTAGCCAAACAGCTGCAAAGCTGTGAGAGTGTTGCTCTGAGGGTTTCACCATCCTCTCTGATGGGAAACCAAACAATTACTTGGAAATTAATTTTAACTATTTCTGATGATGTTTGTTTGAAGCCATATATAAAAGGAGATGGTGAAAAAAAAGAGACATCACTAGAAGAATTTTCCATCTAAGGGTGAAGCCTCAATAAAACACATTAGACTGTACATGGAAATTTCCTGGGTGATTCTGGGCTCCTGTCACTTCAGAGCTGTTATCAAATCACAGGTGTACAGATGGATGGTAGCAAGAACTCTTTCTAAGAAGTAGATGCAGATGATTGTTCAACAGCTGCCACCCAGGCAATCCTTTGAGTACTGGAGAAGCACAAGGCAGGGTGCCAGATCAGCAGTACCAGCACAGCTGATCTATCACAGCAAGGTCTGTGTGGCTTAAAACTCTGTTTCACAACTTCTACACACCACTGTTTGGAAATATGCAAAACAATTTCCATAAACTTCTCAATGATCTTGTGTACTGGGGAAGGGAGGAACTGGTTTTCATCCAACAGCATAACGCAGGAAGCCTTAAAATTCTGCTCTCAACTGCAAGCTGCTCAGCTGGAGATGCCCAGGAAGGTCTTAGAGGTGGCTATAAAATGACAGTAAACTGTGGTGTGTTTCAGGTGTGAAGAAGGCAAAAGGAAACTGAGGAAAGATCATGGAATACTTTTTTTTATTAGGAAAAGATCCCATTCAACAGTGCTGGAATTGTTCTCAATGCAAATGTTCAAAACCTAAACCAGATCCAGAGAAGGATTATGTGATTAGAAGAATATGAAATTTGTCTTTCACATGAGTAGGCTTTAAGAGTGTAATTTTTTAAATCTGATAATAGAAACAACAAGAATATATGACTGACCTCTGGAAACTGAGCATATCCTTATAATCCTGATGAGGGATAAACACCAAGAACCAAAAAAAAAGAACTCTAAGCTGAGAAAGAATGTCAGGGAAAAAAAAGAAAGCTAGAATAAAAATCAGTCATTAGTATGTAGAGGTTTCTTCTTACAAGTGGAAAATTCTAACCTAAAGAGTAGTCAAGATTTGGAATAGACTTCCAGTGAAACAATAAGGGTAACACCCTTCAAAAAGAGAACTTCTCTTATGGAATAGCACCTACAACTAAATGGGATTTCTCTCAGTGACTAAGTAATTTCCTTCTAACCCATTGTTTCCATTCCTATGTGGCTATGCAGTGTACACATTCATACACAGATAAAATGTCCAGTACATGGAAAATACATGTGTTTGTGTACTGCTTTTTATCCTTGGCAGTGTGTAGTATTTGATCTGACTATATACACATGTGAACAGTAAATAGAGGTATGTTGAATGTTGGCTAGGAATTAAATGGGATCACTTCTTATCACTCCAAAGCAAAATATGTCCTTTGGGTGTATAGCCCTGAGTCAGTATTTTTTTGACATTAAGATGCTTGTTACACAATATTTTTGGTTTAGATTGATACAACAACAAAGCAAGAACAAATATATTTTTTCAGGAACAAGTTAGGATCTAGTGTGCCTTAGCATACCCTGAAAAACAGTGTATCATTTAGGAGTGACTCACTAGGCACCAGCTCTGCTGCCCTAGTTCAGTTCCTGCTTTGTCATGGACTTAACAATTAGTCAGAAGAAAGCCAAGTGGGTCCTGGTTTCACTATTGTTAGTTCAGCCCCGGTGTTGATGGAATTACTGCTCAGTGCTAACTCCCTGCACTGAGTGCTGCAGAGTCTTTGAGGATGGTGGGATAAAGTCAGTCCAGCAGCCCACTGATGCTGAAAAGAGGGATCTCACACCTTCCACTCTCCTCCCCAGATACAGAGCCTTCCCCTGCCCCTCAGAAGCAATCACAGGGTGCTGGGGCTGGAAGGGGCCTCTAGGAGACCATCAGGTCCAACCCCCTGCCAGACCCAGGGCAGGTCCACAAAGGAATATTAGTTGAGCTCACTGAGCTCACTCTTTCTGTTTTACCACTAAAACTAGGGGAGGAACAGTCACTTGTAGCTGCTCAAAGTCAGGACCATGAGTGACAAGGCTTCATCTTTTAGCATGGAATGTTCTTCAGTTGGTTCGGGCAAATGAAAATGAATTAACAATCCTTAGAAGGGATGAAAAATGCTGTTTCTCAAGAGAAGTAACACCTTTTTGTCAAATCTCTGTTAGGCCACCATTCTGCCAAATTCTGAGCAAGAAGGAGAGGTAATTTCTCCAGTATTTTACTCAAAAAATGCATTTATTTACACTTATTAGTAGTTTACTATAAATATACTTTTTAGATCAAAATTTCTGTGGGTAGGTAAAAGTGTGCTTGTATTTATAAGTGCATTGTATGCAGATAAAGAATTGAGTTACCCATTTCATAAATCAAACCCATTAATGAACATTTATAGCCAAAAAATATGTGTGGCATAGGTGAATTTTTATTCTGGAGAAGGAGGGGAAGGAGAAAGAGTATCCACAAACTGCTTTGTTTCATTCCTTGGGATTAGATTTGTCTTGTATTGACAGGAAATCCTCATGACACAACTGGGCATGTTGAGGGATTATAAATCTCAGGTTGGTAGTAATCGCCATAATAGTGACAATTAGCTAATCAACATGACAACCAACCATAACACATCATGTAATTACACTGAAATAGTCGTTTTTCTAGTTATGTCTACATACAGGAACACAACTAGATATTAATTCCACAGTCATCCCTGACCAATATGAACCATTACGACCTCTAAAATAAGCCTGATGCTCTCAGCATTTTCCTACATAAAAGTTGTTCTCAATTTTGAGATTATTATTAATAATGTACTCATTCATTTCATTCAGATTTCTACATGAGAGACAGAAAAGAGAACAGAAAGTACCTCTGCTTATTGACCTGACATTTCTGAATTGGATGGCTTAAGATTCTCATATCACTAACAAAATGTCAAAATAGAAATAATCTAGTGGCTGCTGAACACTTTTAATTCCCATTAGGGACAAGAATAATTTACCCTATTGCAACTGGCATCGTGTCCATAATCCTAATTCATATCAATTTATTATTTAATATCATGGTACATCTTCCTTAGGAGCAACAACATTGTTTATTGTCTGTGTTCTGTAGGGCAGTACATTTAAAATAGACATGGTTATTCTGGAATAATCACATAAATAGCAGGCATCCCTTATGGGCCCTGTTAGAGACAATGCCTGTGCAATAACTATGTTTTCAGGAGCAATGAAAACAGAAAAACTGGCTGGAGTTACTGGCTCAGAACTACAAACAAGGAAACTGATTCCAAAATATTTTACCTTGTTTTATGAACTCCATAAGCAAACAGGCCTGAACCAATGCATATCCTCTGCACCCCAAGAACTCCCTCTGAACACACAACAGTGACCAAGCCAACTACAAACAGAAACACAACGTTTGCTCCATTCTGATTCCACAGTGCTGCAGGGTTGCTTGGATATTTCTAAAGACACAAAAGAAATAATGGCAATTCCTGAAAAATATTCATTTTACTGCCTTCATCCATCTTTTCTATGCTCAGAGGCATTACCAAGAACAGCATTCTCTCAGCCACTTCCAACACAAAAACCAGTAAGAGATGGGCTGTTGGAAAAACCTTCCCTTGTCTTCCCAGCTGCTTTCCATGTATTGGAATAGCACTGCTTTTCAGTGCCACAGGGGAAGCTTCTGCTGATTTATTTGCATGTTTTCCTATCTGATAGAACAAATCCTCCCCAACAGGCTGTGCACATACAGCTCTGCATGACTTTATGCAAAAGCAATTTCACTGGTTTTCTTCTCTACTTCTCATTTTTAGTAATGTTATGTTGCTTGTACTCATGAGAGTTCCTTGCCAAAGAATGAAATGCTCTTTTTCTGGAACATAAAAATGACCAGTTATCAGCAGGCCCGTGGGTCTACAGATTAAACTATGATTTTGTGCCTCAGCAAACAAATTACTACCAAATTTTTATGAATACCATACATTTCCACTTCCCCTAAACTCTCTAGTTTTCAATTCCATAGTTATTTTTGTTGGGAGGTTTCCCATTGTGAAGGAAATTATAAGTGTGAGAGGTGTACTGAGGAAATCTTGTTGTGCTTTGTTATGAGTCAGACTGGATGGAGTCAAAACACATCCCTTGTTCTATAGACACATTGGTCAGAAATAATGGAAATCACAGATAAACATCTGCTTCTATAAGGGTTGTAACATATGGACTGGAATTATCCAATTGCAAGTGATAAATTCTCTTCCCCTTCCTTACTGGATCTCCTCTAAACTACAATTTTTAAATTTTCTTTTCTTAATCTTAGAAAATATATAGAAAAATCTAGAAAGAAATTGGATGTTGCCTAGCCAGAATAGCTCCTTGTTTTGCTTCAAAAGCCAAAAGCAAAAAAGCTGCTTGTTTTTGCTTCCAAAGCCAGCAACCTTTGCTCTTTCTTCTTTCTCTTCTGACCTCTTCAGCTGTACTCTGCACTCACTGTCACCTCCTCAAACTGCAGCACCCAAACATGAATTTGCCTCAGGAGTAACATCTCTTTTCCACATCTGCACAACAGGAGATGATCTGGAGAGTTTTACAGCCAACAAAAAAGAACCCTAAAAGCCACTCTTCTCAAAAGGGCTGAATGCAATTAATTGTGCAAGTTGAGAAAGTCCTTTTTTTTTGCACAGCAAAGATCTTTAACCGAGGAAGGTAGTGCACAAGAATGTTACTTTATGTCTTCAGGGCATGTGGGGGATGGTGGGGGTGTGCTTGAGAAAAAGAAAGTATGGCTCTCATACAAATGTCAGAGAGATAACTTCTGAAAGTTTTTCTTCTGTTTTATCATTGCCTCACCAGCTCCATCTGCTCATTTGAATGACCTGTCAGCTTTGTACCAGAGGACTGATGGACTAGGGGCTCTTGCTTGATCCTGTTACCTCAAAACCATATAAGAGACAGTGTTTGGTGCCACTGGAGAACCTTCCTACCTACAAGAAAGAACTCATTTCATGTAGTCTAGGAGAAGAGGCTGAAGAATGCTTTTGCCCTCAAAACTCGTGTGATACAGGAGGACAGTGGTACACAAAGATTCTGCAAAATTGACTTATTTCTTCTTGTCTTCTGCTCAGCTAAGACAAACGTCCCTTAAGCCTACAGCAATCTCCTAAATTTAGAATTCTCTTTGCCCTCAGTTGTGTACATATTCTTGTGGACAGTATGAAAAACAGAGGTATAAATTCATTGTTACGTGTTAAATTTATACTCAGTAAACTTGCCAAGAGTGTTTCCAGTTGACTTAGAAATATGTCAAGCTAGTGCCTTGGAAAACAGGATATTAAAATACTTGCTGACAATTTTGTTTGCCTTGAAAAAAACCTCATAAAATGAAGGAGACAATCCCTCCCTGCCCTGTCATATGGAGATAATTACCATGTGTCTCAAATCACATTTAGTTCTTGTTAAAAATACATGAAATCGATTAATTACTGATATGTGAAACTAATTATTTTTGGAAATCAACAGACATAAAAGATATGCTTCATGGTTCAGAAGATCATTAGCTCCAAGATTTGTTATGGTATGTTCTTGCCATTTTGCACCCATTGTTACTATAATAAATATTTGGTGCTGTTAGAGAAAAACTACTCAGTCTAGTTGAGAAGGTTTAGGAATATAAAAGCTTAATAGGATTTTCATTTGTTTTACAAGACTAACATGTATAAGGTCCTGTTTGTACTAAAGGCATCTCTGCTTGGGGACTGCAACAACAGAGATTAATTCAAGTTTTACAATCTCAGTGATAACTGTAAGTAATATTATTGCTACCTTTGAAATTCTGCTTTTTCAGAGCTGAATTCAAAGTTTTCAAAGAATTCAAGTTCAGCAGTTTCATATGGACACTGTATATGTCATAATTGGCTAGAAGTTAATTCCCCTACTAAAAAAAACCAAACCCTTAAGAAATATTCACAAAATAATGATGGTTGGAAAGGACCTCCTAGATCACCAAGTCCAACCAAACCCAAAGCAGCAAAAAACCTAATTACCTGACCATTGGAAAACCACAAACCCTCTCCATACCTGCCACAAGAGCATACAGTGAATATCTGTATATAAGAACATAAGAAAAATTATCCATTCCCTGTGACATTAAGGTCACTGTTGTTTGAATTTATTGGATACATTCCAGTTTCTAATCTTATCATCTGTAAAACTTCCAAAACACACACAGCCTCCCCTTCTGCCCTGGGTTTGATTCAGCAATGGTATTGCCACTGAAAAAGCTGTGAAAGTCACATCAGATCTTACATCTAGGCTCTGAAACATAATTAATAATTCACCATCTTATACATCTTTGTCTTCAGCTCATTTAGAAAATCACAAAACAGCCACAAAAGCACCATAAGTCCCTTCTAAAATTCAGAATATATCAGTAATAGCAGGAATTTCCTCTATATCCCCAGTTAAAAAGCAAACTGAGGCATATACAGACCAGCTGACAAATGAGCCAAGTCACTACTGCCTCAGGTGTGAGCAGAGTCAGCTTCTCTACAACCCATCTCCTGTACAAGCATCTGTCCAGAGCTAGGGTGGATGTTGCTGTTACCCTGGTTTTACTGACAGAGGAACTCAGATAAAATAAAGTGCTTATCTACACGAGGTAGAACAGGTCAAGGAGCTTGTCTTAGACCAAGATGTCTTGCTACCACCAGGACTAAATTACCTTGACTTCATAGTTCTGTCTTTGCAGACTTTTTTCCTTCTGCTCAAGCACAGAGCTTTCATAAATTGAGTTCACATACAAACACTATTGCAGTTTGTATAATACCTTCATGGGCATCAAAAAAAATCCTCTATTACCAGTTTTGTAGAGATGAATACATGGACAAAACAGTTTAGATTTTTAAAAAGTAAATAAAACTCTCTTGAAGTGACTCAACACTTGTCTGTCTTCATGTATCAGAGTCAGGAAATTTTAAATATAAATAAAAAATAGAAATTTACCTTGAAGAAGGAATGTAAACTATGTCTCGTTTTCACTACAGTTATTGATCTGAAAACATGGGAGGCTACAGAACACCTACATCAAATAAAGGGCTCCAGGAAGGATTGGGGAACCCAGTCTGTCGTGTTAGGGGTTATAGCCATAACTATAATTAAATGTTAAACATTATTAGTTGTCTGATAACAGACTCTCCTGCTTCTATGTTCGTACAAAATCACAGATCCAAAACACACAGTATGCAAGAAAATAAGGGAAAAAAAGTAAATCCATTTATATAAGCTTAGAGTGTTAAGATGTCGGTGTAAAAATAATATATAATTAATATTCGCCATTAATTTCGTTTAAAAGATTAATTCCTGGGTTATTATTTTAATCGATTTATATTTTGCATTTATTTAATTACTGATATTCATAAAAAGGTGAGAAAAAAAAAGGCTAAATATCTCCCAATTATTTGAATTGCATTGTTTACACACATCTATGTAAATGTAGGCTTGTCTGGTGCATTTACATACACGTAGGTAAGCAGTACCACATGTACTAGCTACCTGGGATCTTTGCCATCCCCTTAAGCCTGCAGGATACACCAATTATTTAGCAAGAAGCCAAGAATTTAATTCTGTATCATCAGGAGCCTGGAAACATATATGGTGCTACAGACAAATGACCACGAGAAGACTGACAGAGAAAAGGTGCAATTAGGTGGAGAACTGCTGAGAAGACTGTCTGCCCTAACTTCCAAGAGAAGTACTTTTCTCCATCCTCAATCCATTCCTTTATCCCCTGGTTCACACAATCACAGCTGGCATCACAAGACCCTTTCTCACGTTGATTGTTTTCAGCTTTCCACAACAAAACCAAATACTATTTCTATAAAACACCAGGAGAGAAAAACAAACACCAATAAAAATACCAATTAAGAAAAAAAAAAAAGCAACAAGACACCAAGAAAAAAAACCCAGCAACAACAAAACCGTTTTTGCATAATGAATCATTATCTGTCATACATCAGAAGAAAATGTAAGTTCAATTCTGGCATGTTCTAGCTACAGCATTTGGAATCTTGGCAGCTGCTAAATTTGTTTTCAGTTAACTTTCTTGAAAACAAGTAAAAAACCCGCTAGCTTTGTTTGGATACTGGTTCCTATCAGCTTTCTGAATAATCTTAGCTCTGTTGTTTATCTACCCTGGAGCATAATATTTGCTCTTTAGGTTCCACAGAATTTCTGCCACAACTTAAGCACACTCTCAAGTAAACAGGCAAAAAAAACCCCCCAAGCACTAATACAAAGAAAAACAAGCAAGCTTTTGCTAAAACCAGGTATAGAAATTAAACAAAGCTTACTGTTCCAGCAGGGCTCTCAAACCAGGGGGGGAAGGGCCTCGAATGCCAAGGTGTGGGCTGTGAGCCACAAAGCATTTAGCAGCTGCTTCATTGGAAGCAGGCAAGTAGCCCACATTGGCTGTAAGGGCTGCCTGGGTACCTGCCTGCAGCTGCCTAAACCCTTTTCAGGCATGGAAGGCGTTTTCATGGAGGATGTGCCTTCCCTAGGAAACCAGCTGTGTCCTTACAGATGGTAACAAAGGCCTAATGAATTAATTCCTCATGAGGAGTGTCAGTTTGCAGCTTTCCCACGTTAGCAACTCACTGTGCTGCAGCAAAGGTCCATCCGATCTCCAAATTCATGTTGGAAGGATGAAGCGATTTCTCTTCAGGAGGACTTCACCTTATCCCGGTTATCCTGCCTTTAGGAGATAAATGAGTAAATCACACGGTGATGTTTTGGAGAAAAGGAGATGTGTGATAGCTCTTCTGTGGGCTAAATTAGGGCTCATCCAGAAACAAAGGAGCCTACTAATGATGGCATTGGGAATAGTCTGGTGATCTTTATCACCTGAGTGGTACAAAAGAAGGAAGTCTCTCAAAGTGTCAGGATGCAAATAACTCATCATGAGCCCTGGGGGGTGTGGGCTCTGTGGGGATAGACATTGGTCCTTTGTCAAGGACCGTTCTTGGCAAGATTTACTAATTAGACTGAATCATCCAGGGGCTTTCAAAAACATGATTTTGTTTTTTTCCTGGCAAGCAACCTGCAGGTTTACATTCTTTTGGGAATCTAAGCCAGGGTTCTGGTGATTTACCCAATTTTCCAAATGAAATATACAGATGTAATGTTCATAGAATCTTGTTTGGTTTGGTTTTCAGTAAAGATCATTTCCTGCTTTATTACTTTAGAAAATAGTAATTTGAGAGGAATTGGGTTTTACTGTTGCTGTTTCTTTATTATTACATCTAGAATTACAGACCTATGCTGAAGTAATATATTAGTAAAGGCAAGACTCTTCAGTTTTGCCTTCAGGTAAAACAGATTAGGTCAGCAGTGTGCC
>JAOEGS010001029.1:41855-66735 GCA_025447755.1 Corythornis vintsioides | reverse complement strand
AAGAACATATAAAAGTGCATTAAGAACGCCTAATAGTTCTTAAGTTTGGTATTTCAAACCTTGTGCACCGAAGCCATCTGCACAACAACATCTGAAACTGGAATCTGCACATCTCGTGTGGGACAGCCCAGTGCCAACCCCATCAGCTGGCACTGACAGAAAGGCCTCTGAAAGAATCTGCAGAACTTCAGAGCAGGTTTCAGTACCTCATCAGCGGGGGTGTCTGCCTCGCTCGCAATCTGAAAAGCTACAGATGTAGCAAGACATGCACAAGGGAAAGTAATTCAAATTCTGTTGATAAAATCATGAAGGAGAAAACCCTGAGCTACGTCTGACACATCAAACCGGCTTGGATCCATCTCGTAGGTATCAATATGTGCAGACAGCACTTCCAGAGCACGAGCTACACTCCCCTCTCACACCAAGCAAGGAACAAGCATCCTGTCCTTCAGCTCTTCCACATCTGAGACCTCCAATTCTCACACACTCCTTCCAAGTGGCCACAACAGCACCTGGATCTTACCCAGCGGGTGCTCTGGTAAGGAGACAACAGACCTTCCTCGGATCTCACACCGCTTGACCGCACAACTTTCAAGCAAGTTCTGTGCTCCTAAATCTGCTGTGAGACAAGAAACAGACTCCGTGGCTCTAAATTGAGCAGAAGCAGCCTAAAATACTGAACCCTCGAAATAATTTGTAAACAAACACCTTTAGCCTGTGTTTGAATGAAAGATAATGCCTTCGGGAGGGGGAATTCTTTGGGTCTCCAAGAGTCATTTAAACACCCCTGGAAATTTCCCACTGTAGCAGCTTCACTGAAACAGCTGCAAAATACACAAGGAGGGTTTTATAATAAATTATCAAATTCAGATTCTCCTTCCCCAATAGCTGATGTTCTGGCTGCACAGATAAATTATGTCTGTATATTTTACAACATTCTGGAAAATATATTTGCCACCTTTTTGAGGAAATTAGAGGCAACTTTTTAAGGCTGTGACACAAACCCAACAAAAGCCAGGAAATGCAGTGTTAAGGCTGACGCTGTTTTCTTACCTCCCTCATCATTGTGCTTTTTACCCACAAAATATATTTACAATGGTGTGAGGCAAATAGGGAATATCAGCCTTAACTTACATTTCCTGGCTTCTTCCAGCTGGTGTCCATAACCTCACTGTTGTGTAGGTGTCACTGAGTTGTTTTGTATTCCATGTTTGTGTTGTGTATGCATACACAGAATGTACCTAATTATCAACACAACTAAAACATTGAACAAGCAAGTTTTTGGTGTGTTTAAAAAACTAAATAAAATTATGGGTTTATTTCTATGTTAAGAATGTGGAAATAAAAGAATAGCTACTAAAGAGAAAAAAAAAACCCACTAAACTTGTGTGATTAACACTGCACAATACCCTGCACTAGAAGATCACAGAGCATTTTGGATTACACTTTTCCAAGGGCACACCAATGAAATGAAAAAAAGAAGGCCTCAATTGTCTGAAGATTTTTGTCTAAGACTATAGTTGCCGAAACACTGAGGTACATTTGAAGCATTTCGTCCAAAAGAAAGCAAGATACAAAAGGGAAAGAAGGGAAAAAAGGCAAAAAGAAGAAAAAAAGGCAGTCTGAATGCTACTACTATTAGTTTAGTGCTTAATACTTCAATAATACTGAGTGAAGAAAGACTGAACATACAGGTTTTCTCCATGTTCTATTCTCTGCAAATTCTTTTGCATATTTTCTTCAGCAAAATGTTTAAACTTTAACTATATTTTAGCATTTGAAGCATGATCTATGTGCATGTAAAACTTGCTCGTGTGTACACAGTTATTCATTAAAACAAGCTTTATGGCACTCGCAGTGTATTTCTGCATTTTTAAGGTGCATGCAAAAAGCTTGCTTTTTTTTCAATGCATTTCCCTTGGATTTCATTGATTGTGTTGTACACCTTGACATTTTAGGTGCTTTAATGGGGGTTTTCTTAGTTACAAAAATGAAGTTCTTGAAAGAGAAGTTGGGGGGGGATCCCTTTAGAAAAAGGCTGGGGAGGGGAGGCGGTATGGGTAAAAAGACTTTATTTTCTAAAGCTCAAATTCCAAAGGAGGAAGACAGGGAGAAATAGGAACTGAAACTAATTTACCTGCATTCCTTTGTCACTGCTTGGCCCTTGACTAGTAAATGATTCCTTTCACTAGCCAATAAAACCAAATCAAAAGCAGGCTTAGGGAGCAGAGGGGGAAGGGGGGCAATAGAGTAGAAGAAACAACTTAAACTTTGACCAAAAAAAAGAAAAAAGGGAAGAAAGCAAGCTCACTGCTCTTGCTCTCCAGAAGCAATCAGGAGCTGACTCCTTCTGCTAACTTCCCAGCATTAGCACAGCACAAAGACATTCTCTGCCTGCCTTCTTGCAGCACCAGCTAAGGTTATTCCATTGTTCCACATGACACTTTTGTCTCCATGCAAGGCTAGTGCTGAAGCCCTGCCAATTTAGGCTCAGTGGAAGGCCCCAACAACGACACCCCAGAACATGTTTGCTCTGCCAAACGTGGTGTCCAAGCAGTGTTATCACACATCTGGGAAATGTTCACTTCAGGAAAGTGCTGTAGAGCAACATGACAGAAGCATTCAAGAGCTCTGAAGAAGATGAGAGGCTGGTACTGCTGGACACTGTGCAAACATATGCAGTTGTAGCTGCTGCCCCTGGAGCACTTCATATTCTAGAGAAGCAAGACAGTGGTTCAGGGAAGGACACAGGATTTATTGACAGGGTCAACTTGTCAAAAGTGCCCACATGTTTGAGACAAAGTCCACTGAAAGATAATTCAAATTCTGCCTTTAATTTTTACCCTATTTATCATTTTTAATAAGTAATGATTGTTGGCAAGAGAGGCAAGTTCTTCAAAACCAGACAACGGAAAGTGCAATATAGAAATTCTTTCTTCTTGAAACCACCACCACATTGTAATTTTAGCATCAAAGGGGCTTCCCCAGAGCTGAGTACACAGCATTTTTCAGAACCGGGTTTTTTAATTCTTTCATCCCTCTCGACTAGAAAGAATAGTTGGGAAACAGACAAGGAGGCCAAGTAAAGAGTATAATGCACAAAAAATGCTTAATACAAATCTCTCAGTTAAACACATCTGTCTCCAAGTGGTAGTAGTGATGCCAAATACAAGTCATCAGGGACAATCACAAATGGAAATACAGATGATCTACTACAATGGGTAGGCTCTAGACCTCGTGATGCCAGGATCATTTAAAACAGTGTATTCTATTTTTCTGGCATTACCAGTTAGTAGAGAAGAGGCCCAAGGACTGATATTTACCCTTGTCAGACAGAAACAGAGAAGGTGACTCCTTGATCAACAATCACAGCACTTGCAGAGCAGCAAAGCTAGAATCATGAGGACTGTGAACCAAAGAGACACATGGGTCAGCAGCAGAGCAGAAATGACATGAGATTTTCCTGACATACCAGCCTTAAACACTGTGTTTGCCTGTGGTATCTTTACAATAGAGGTAAAGATAGAAGGACAAACACCTACTTCCTTCCTTCCTGAATGTGTTATTGGGCTGTGCCCCAATGATGTAGATTTGTCTCCACTGCAGAGAAAAACACCATCAATGTAAGCACAGCCATGCTGTGGTATTAGCTGTATTTGTATGTGAAAGACAGCCCCATCTTGGGGAACTGATGAACTTCCTTCCCACAGGAGACCATGCCAGCTCTCCTAGCTGTGGTCAATTGGAAAAATCTCTCACCCTTCCTCCTCAGGGAGATGCTGCCCCAATAAAGAGATTCAGCAGTAAGCAAGAGTCTTTGCCTTTCAACTCTCAGGGAACTGTCATGATTCCCATTAAACAGTGTTTGGAGTTTCATGCAGAGTACAGAAACTTTATCCCTAATTAGTACTTAACATATATAAGAAAGAATCCCAAGACTTCAAAACTTCCCCTTTTATAGTATGCACATACTTACATACAGACACCAGCCTTTACAGTCCTTGTTTCCCAAATAAGCAACACAATCACAAATATAGGTGTAGTCTGGAATGTCTTGCTATGATATGGAAGAAAGAGCAGGGTTATTATGACAGAAGATTTCAGGAGCTCCAAGTAAGATAAAAGGAGAGCACTGTAACCCTAAGGACCAATGTTCTATAATAAAGGCTTTCATTTATAGCACTTAAGCACCAACAGAGTACTAAAATACCTTGGTGTAGCTAGTCTCTGCATTCTCACAATGCCATGCTGCTGGTGTGCCATCACACCCTTATGGAGGGAACAAATAACCCCAGCAGAAGGTTAACAACATGAACTATTCTTCAAAGATTCATAAACACCAAAAGAGCTTCACAGTGCAGCCAAAGAACTTTAAAGGCCCCATGTCTTCCAGAAAGGAGTAAGGGGAGTTTAAAGTAACAAGAATCTAACTAGTATGTAAGAGTTACCTGCTTTTTGTTCCCTTGCTTTCTTTGCATGACTAGATACTGCTTTGGAAAGCATGTCTATGTCAGTGATTGAAGCATGGAAGTAAAAAGTAAAGGGATCTGTCCCATGCTGCACATGGAGCAGGTGACCAGGCAGGATCAGGTACCACACTTCCTAAGCCCACAGCTTGAATCCATTCCCCCAAACCTGTTGATATACAACCACCAATGTAATATCATCTAGTGTGCATGTATTTCCTCCTTCTTCCATCACTTTTTTCCTCCTGTGGCTAATCTAAGATGTGACTTTAGAGTCAAGGCTAATCTACAAAGAGTCAAGAATTTAATAAATGTATTAAAATTAACTATAAACTTGAGATACTGCTCTGCCACATTCCTTGCACAGTTTTCTTCAATGAAGATTTAAAAGAGGAATCTCTTTATGTTGTTTTTTAATGTGCATGTGCAGATTCTAGAAGCAGGCTCAAAGCACTAACAAAAGTCACAAGTGATGCCACTCAAGTCCCCATTCTATTATCTCAATTCCTCTGAGAACTCCAAATGCTATGCAGATAGCACTGTCCTGATTCTTCCTTAACATGCTTCATGACTTAGAACCTTTCCAAAACCAGCATGACAGCTCTCCAACTCACACTGATTTTTAGAGCAGATGATAAACATTTTACTCCCTGTGGTTTAATTGTAAAATCCTCTTGTGCACGTTCTCAGGAATCTTTTGTGCCTGGGAAAGCACCTTTCCTGAAACCTGGGGGCTGGTCCAGAGGGAGTACTGCCTGGACTTCCCAGGCAGAGCTGTAGGCAGCTGGGGTGAGTCAGCAAGCTCTGATGCACTATGACATCCCAGACACAGATAAATGGTAGTGATACAGTCACAGTTACCAAAAGGTCTAAGATCCAGCAGTGTCATAAAACACCAGAGACAGTATGGGGAAGCCTATGTGCAGATTTAACCTGAAATGGGCAACACCATCTCCCAGCTCAGACACCTGCATTCACTGAGATTTCCAATCTGGCCAGGAGGAGCTCTGGGTTGGTGTCCACCTCAGCCCAATCCCACTGAAGGAAGGCTGAATCCCAGAAGCTCCCTATCTGAGAATGGACTTGAAGCGTTTCAGTGGGAAATTTCAGAGATTTATCTATTCCCTCTGTCAACCATCTACCCACTCAGCTACAGGCTAAGAATGCTTTTAAGAAAAAAAAAACAAACACATCAAAACAGCAGAAGAAAGATAAAATAGAATAAAACACATGGAAGACTTGGTCTAGGTGATCCTGCTCGGGCAGGGGGGTTGGACTAGATGATCTTCTAGGTCCCTTCCAACCCCTAATATCTATGAATCTATGAATCACAGGAGTATTAGCTTTTCACTGAGATGTTCATAAGAAACACGTACATTTGTCTTCTGTCACAAGACCTTGACCAAACATACACATGCCAGATATTTGGACACATGTGAAGGGGTGGTAATGGGGAGTAAAATGAATTATCAAAAGCAAATTAAATCAAGTAGGAACCTACGATTCCTGTAAACCTACTTGAGAGAAGGTGTTAAAAGCTAGGTTCAAATGAAAGTTGCTAAGCCAATAGCAGAGATTAATGTGAATATGAACATATATAAGCTGAAGGACCTGGAGAGAAGTAATAAAATCCAGAGGAGTTGCTGGGAAAACCTTAGACATTTAACCCAACAAAAGAAAGTGTCAGAAGAGAGATTACACAAGGAACAAGTAAAATGTCTCAAAGATCTCTACTGAAAATAAATTACTATACATAGGAAAAGCATTGCCCAAACAACCCAGTCAGTCCGGACTGAGATGTCAATGTAGAAACATATGAGAAGTCATGGCTCTGTCCTGCAGTATTTGCATTTAAGGTGACAAAAAGAATTCACAAATGCTGAGTTGCTGGGATGTTCTATGATCTGTTTGTAGACAAGACATGAATAAAACCAGGGGTGGAAAAAATAAACAGGAAAAAATATGCACTTACCCTAGCAGACCTCTACAAAGCCAAGAATTGGGTTATTTTCAAAATACACCACTCATCACTTACAAATATTTTGAACATGATGGCTGCACAAACATACATTACTGTGTGTGTTCCTTAACACAAACTGGGAAGGTGGAGCTAGTCGTTCATCAAGTCTAGCTGTAGGATCTTCAGCATATTTGAGGCCTCTAATTTTTCCCACTGAATTCTGCAAAGTTTTTAAGACTAGCAAATTACAATGATATTTTGTTTTGTGAAATAATCTTCCTTGCTCTCCCTAATCTCTTCGTCTCCACCGAGTCTATAATTTAATGGGACAGGATGCTTCAAGATATTGCCAAGGCCATTATCTCTAGCTGTATTAATAAAGTTGCCTCCAAGACACGCCCATATTAACATTACCACATGCACGTTCTGCAAGCCCCATTTGACATGGAAGGCACACACAATGCCTCAGCCCCTACGGGCAAGCCTTCAAAGTACTAGGCAAAAGAAGAAATAGGTAGGGCATGGCAAAAACAGCCATCCACACATGCAAAACCCACTCTGATGCACAAGAAAGCAGGCTGTGCTACCCATTTGCCAAGCTGCAAGTTTCCTCCAGCAAACGAGTCAGCAGGAAACTCCTCAAACAAGCCAGAGCCAGCCACAGAAAAAGTGGAACCCCTCCCTTTGTTATATTGATAATGGGGCAATCCCTGGCCAGAGGGCTTGAGGAAAAGGAAGGCAGTAAGAGAGGATTTCCAAGATCCTAACTACTGGAGCACAGAAAACTACTCATCTCCAGCAGCTTCCCCTGCAGTAGACACCCTGATCTAAAAACATAAAAGAGATGGTTCAGTGAGCCAAAGTTTTCCCCAAAAAAATACAGAACAGCTTTGTCAAGTCATCTGTAATTTACCTAACAAATACATAAATGCACAGAAGGTTAATATCAGTACAGACACATTCATCTTGAAAGGGCAGGGAGGTAACCAGCACCTCCACCTGCCCAGGCAGCCAGCTAGCGTGCGCACCAGTGTGCTTTCTAGGCACCACAGCAATGGGAGATGAGGTTCATCAATTGCAGCCAGACCTACAAGGGGAAAACACCACTGATTTCCACCACATATTTTTGGTCTGAGCTGCAGTTGCAAGTTCTTATTCACTACAGAAAGAAGATATTTTTTTTTTTTAGACCAAGTGAATACTTTTCTAGCAGTCATATTACTGCACTACCCTACTTGCATTAAGTCAACCTGGGCTTAACTAAAAGCAGGCTGCTTTACTAACACTCAGATCTTGTAGCTGCTTCTTGTCTTTCTGCTCATCAGCTTTGTTCCCCTTGCTGGCTCTTAACACATCCACTAACTCACATTAGGACACTCCACCTCCTTTTAATGCTTTCTGTAGGGTCTGGCCTGTTAGACCAGTGCAAGAGGCAACACTGATTTTCCCCAACTTCTCCAGGCTCCCTTCTCAAAGCCTCTTTTGCTTTGTGAATAGAACCCTGTCACACAGCACAACAGCAGCAAAACCAGGAACAGCCATCACTGAACTCAGCCATGACAATTATCTCTGTGCCATTTCATATCTGACTGCTTCTGGCCTTTGGGCTCTGGCAGTTTTGCCCCTGCATTCTCTAGCATCTCTCCCCTCATGCCACCCCTGGCATGTCCAAGGTGCTACTGTCAGTATTTAAAACACTTGCCTGCTAACAACTCCAGAATGAAAAAAAAAACCAGGTTTCTGAATATGCAGTCAAACAGTCATGCAAGCAGCAAGATGTGCAGTTATTACTTCCTCTCCTTGAGCTCCAAGAAAGATATTCTGGCTTACTGCTAATGCACGGATCCTATTCTCATCATGTGCCACACTAGAGCAGGAACAACAAGATTACAGATGCTTTATTTTCTCCCAGGAATTCTCAGAAATCTCTCTTGATGCCAGAGAGCTGGGGAAAGGTGCCATGTTACAATAACCAAGCTTTGGCCTTAGTGTTCATCTGGAGAAGAAAGTACCTTCCACACGATGCCATTTCCAGGCCTTTCGTTGAAAATCCTTTCCTTTTTTTTAAAATAACAAGGGGTAGCAGTCAAGTGAAAGCAAGGGCTACTTGATCCATTGTTTGGCCCCCAGCCAGGTTCTGCTGGTCCCGCTTTCCCTCTCAACCACCCGTTTTTCTATCGTTCCTGTAATTTGGGGAGATTAAGATGTATAGCCTGTAAATTGGCTAAACTTTTCCAGGCTGCTTTAATGAGACTTCATATAATAGGTTTGGCTTTTTTTTTTTTTTTTTTTTAATATTTTCCTTAACGTGACCCATATGGAAATAAAAAGATATATTTTTTAATGTACGCTAGATTATGGCCGACGTTTTCCTCAAATTAAAATCCATGCTTCAGCAGCAGCATACATTTTCAATGATGTCAAATATATTTTTTCAGCCAACTGGCTGGGGTCACCCTTATAACTCAAAGTCGAAGCGTGCTGGATAATCAGGAGAACATGTGTGTCTCTGTGGGGCACTGTGGCTGCCTCAGCAGTGCCTGCTGGGGAGCACACAGAGCCTATTCTACTCCCAGGCGCCTGTAGCAGGAGATAGGGCCACAGATGGGGCTAAAACTCTGCCTCTGAACCAGCTGACAGCACATGGGGCACAGCAAGAACCATGTGGCACCAGCCTGTCAACATCAGGCTCTTCCAGCAGAGATCAGAACACAATCATCATGCTCAGCTAGAGACTGAGCCTAAGCTGAAGCCACCAGGCACTTCCCTAATGATAGAGAAGATGCCCTTCATTTGGAGATGCTCTTCAAGCCTCGTCAACTATTTCTGGTTGGAACAATCCCAGTGGGGGCAACTACAACCTAAACAAGAGCTGGTCTTAGTGTTGTTCACAGCATCTGTGTTACTACAGTACTTATTTCACTGATGTTTCCCACCTTAAGTGAAAGAACAAAGCAGGAATATTATAGTATGGCAAATGTTTTGGGTCCACTTACTCTATCTTTTTTACCCTTTCTTCAAGGCAACTCACATAGCTTCCAACTACATTTGAATCAGAATTTAAATTAATTTGAGTTGACAAATCTGGACAGGATAAATTCAAATGAGTTGTAGAAATATCTACTATTAAAGTAAAAAAGAAATACCAAATATTAAAGTAAAACAGATACCATTTCCATGTAGTAGTTTTGCTTCCTTCTTTAACAACTCAACTAAAAACCACCTGCTACTGAAAACACACTTGTTTGGGAGACCAAAAGAGACACTGGGCTTCCAGCCTTCAATGGGTTTTCTTTTTTTTTTTAAATATATTTTCACATTCTAGGTTGCAAGTAGCAACTGCATTGTCATACAAATTAGTAAAATATTCCCATTTCCCTCAGAAGAACATTCAGTCAGCTTTCAAAGCAGTATGTTTTGGGCAATTTCATAGCTAGCACAAGAAAACACTGATAATTTAAGATGGAAAACCAAGACCTTGCCTGTATTTAAAATTTAAAAACACGAGAATATTGGTATTGGCTAGGTGTAGAATCCTACACCAGTAACTCTAACTGGATGTATTTTACATGAAAAAAACCCAAACAAACAAACAACCAACAGTCAATGTGCTTACACTGTTTATCTTGAGGAGAAAATGCTTACAAACCACACTGACAAATGGCTCTTTTAGAACAGAAGTTGATTCAGTGTTACTATTCTACCAGGTTATTTATAGCAGCAAATCCTTTGTAGTTAATGCATAATTTCTCCCCCAAAACTTCATTTACAGTTGAAATGGTCAGTCATTTGGATGCAAGGGATGATGTTAATTCAAGAGGGATTCAGAAAGGTTATGTGATACAGGTGTCTGGCTTCTCCTATAAATAATCTGTTCAGTCACACCTGGCTTGTCCAACCCCTCTATCTTCTCATCAGTACTGTGCTTATTTCATCCAGCTCCCACTGTTTAACATTTCAGTATAAGAAATACTCATTTCGTAGCCCAAATCTACATTTCCACGTAGAAGTTTTCTTTCCTTTTTTTTTAACAACTCAACTAAAAACCACCAGCCACTGAAACCACACTTGTTTGGGAGACCAAAACACTGGGCTTTCAGCCTTCAGTGGGTTTTCATCACAGACATTGAGCCCCTTAGAGGGGGGTTTTGATTTCTATGATTGTCCAGACTCAAAGTTTTCCTAGAGGAGCCATTCCTGCTTCACTGAGTGAAGTGAGGATGGGCCACCAAAGGCCCTCACCCTGAAATAATCCTGTCTAAAGACACAAAGGACTCGGGAGGGAGTCAAGGAGCAACACTCATGAGTGGGAAGGTGTGGGCTTGCCGAGCACACCACGAGGAAAACAGCATATAGATGAAACCTGTCCACCTTCACAAGCAAAATCAAACGTAACCTGGGTAACACAGACTGGAAAATCCCAAAACTTCAGCCTTTTCCTCGCCAAAAAGTTCCTTTTGGAGGCTGAAACAGCGCCATTAAAATCTTCACGTCCCTTCTAAGCAGCTCTACGCACCGCAAAGGCCCGACAACCGCGTTTGTTCTGCATGTATCGATTTATCTTCGCGCCGTTACTCACCGGAGTCGTTCCACACCCTCCCGCTGCTCAGCTCGGCCTCCTGAGGGACGCTCCTCGCGCTGCCGCCCGGCTCTTCTGTGCCCGCCAGGTCACCACCCTCAGCGCAGCCTCCTGAGGGACGCTCCTCGCGCTGCCGCCCGGTTCTTCTGCGCCCGCCAGGTCACCACCCTCAGCGCGGCCTCGCGGCCCTGCCCCGCCCGAGGCTTCTGGAAGCTCTGCGCACGGCCCGCCGGGGCGCGAGACGGCTCCTGAGGGAGCGCCTCGCGCCCGGCTCCTTGAGGGAGAGGCGGCTGCGGCTGGAGGAGCAGGGACAGCGCTGCGCGGCCGGATCGCCGCTGCTTCAGCAGGTAACTCTCATCCCTCTAACTGATAAGCGTCCATCGCATGGCCGGAGGAAGGTTTGCACCCGCGGAGGGTGGGTCTGTCAGGAAGAGGGAAAGAGATGTTCCTCCGGCCGCCCTTGGCCTGTGAGGGCACTGTGCTGGGGTGGGCGGGAGGTGGCGCCGAGCTGGACGGGCCAGGACGTTTTGTAGATGCTTTTCCGTGAAACAGGATAAAATCCCAAGTGGGATCTGTCGGTTTCTGGTTAATGGCACTTGGAGCGTGTAAAAGGCAAATATAGGATCCTCTGGTAGAAGATGAGGAGGGCTCTGGCTACCAGGCCCTGTCGGTAGCCCAGCTCATCTGACTGCTGTAGACTGCCAAAGAGTTCTTTCAGCCAGCAACAGTGGATGAAGTTGACTGAAAGCTCCATCACTGTCCATTGGGGGTGAACAGGGACAACTCACTCCCCAAAAGCAAGTCCAGCTTCATAGCATTCTGTTAAACTCCCTTCTGACTTGAGTGATGCAAATGTCGTCACTGGGAAGCAGAAAGGGCTTGTTTTTTCTTCTCATTGTGTGGGCTTGAGTGGAGTTCCTCCTGATCTACACCGGCAAGAGCAAGGCTTAATCACACAGACATCAGTAAAGACAAACTGAGGGGAGGGAAAAAGAATCAAGATGATTCCTCATAAAACAGGACCAAAGTAGAGCTAAAATCAGTGTTTACTGTATATTGTCTTGTTGAAATAAAGTAAAAGTACAATAGGTAACTGAGGCAATTTCCTGTGAATTAAAAGTTTCTGCCTGGGGTTCTCATTGTCCTGAAACCTATTGTCATGTGTCTTGCTCTAGACTGTGTATTTAATCAACATATTGTCTGTTGATCAATGATACTGTACTACAGGGTGGTCCAATGTATGGTTATCAAAAGGTTTAGAGATTCTCTCCTGTTACAGATTTTTACAATGTCTCATGTTGAACATTATGCTAGAAGGTGCTAGTGACTGGCAGGGTAGGTATCGCTGATTTCACTCCTAGGAAGAAATAAAGGTGCTGTGCAGTGTGTGAACCAAGGGATTTGTTTAGAATATGGTAGGGTAAAACATTTTGCCTAATGTTTGAAACATTCAATTCCTATGTGATACAGATGAGCTGTTTGAAAGCAAGGTGGTATTAAGTTTAGTGTTCCAACCACTGGTAGAACCGAATGGATGATGAAGACACTTCTGTGGGAAGTTTCCAAGGGAGACAGAAATACAAAATAGCTGCCTTTGGAAACAGTTGTGATACTTAGTTTCGAGGTCCAGCTAACATATACACTGTATATTACTGTTATGTTTGAGGTACCAGGACTTGCGGATGTTTTAGAAACAAGCCAATTTTAAACTGTTACTGACTTTATCCAACAGAAGTCCTTATAAGCCTCCAAAAAGCTGCCTCTATGCAGCAGCAGCAGAATAAAACGACCTATCAGCTGAAATGTGATTATTTTACTATCTTTACTACGTAGGATTAAAATTAGGACTTTATGTGTGGAAGGATCTGTTGCAAAGAACAACTTCACTTGTTTGTTTTCTGCATTCCAGATGCATATCAAATCACTGTCCTTACTTATACTAGTAGTGTGCTACCACAGAGCAGGGAGGCTGATTTTTGAGACCTCTTTGGTTTTGAGCTCCACAACAGATCCAGGAGGTTGATTTCAACCTTCATGTACTAGGAAGGAGAAGGCTTTCTGAGCAAGAACAGGGAAAGAGATGTAGTAGGCACTAGAAAGATGATAGTGAATTGCAATGTCAACATAACCTGGTAACTGCAAAAACAGGCATCTAGAAGTTACATATTTCTGTGGATTTTCAGTTCTGACTACAAATACTACTACTTATACAGTCCCTATGCCTTCTTTCAATACATACAGCAGTGCTTTCCTCACCTCAGGATATGTTACTCTACATCACCATGGATTTACACCCCCAAAGAAGAGCCAGAGCCATGTAGAATGACAAACCAGATAAATGCAGTTCATTTAATCCAAGCACTCGAAATTCAGAGCATTTCTGAATGGTGAGATCTACTAGATAGTGAAACCATCTTCCAATGGCACTTGCAAAGACCCTATTATTACAGTCATGTGTAATTACATTGTACAGAATATTCTGCTGGCAGCAGTTTCAGGACAAAAACAAGCTGATATTCTCTCTCCAGAATTTCTGGGACTCTGCATGACCCATGGCTGTGAGCAGCTGTGTGAAAGCCTGTGATTTCCCACCTGTCTTGCTGAGGCTGTTCACCTGTGTATAGTTAAGAGTTCACTTCTGTAAGGTCTTCAGAACTTTCTGGAAGATGATTAGTAACATTGATTCCCACTGAAATCACTGAAATGTGTTTTCAGTAACAGAGAAGAGTTGTATCTGTAGAATCAGGCCCCTAATGAAATGTGGGTATGGGCAAGAGCAGCCTTGATAGCTCTGATGTATTTCCTCTTTTTATTCACCAATATTTTCACACTATGTAGTAGTAACAAAGGCATTACATTTGCAGTTAAATCTCCTCATTTCATAGCTAGAAGAAAAAACCTCTTATGAACTTTATAAAAGATTTCAGACTATTTAATTATTTGTAGCTGTCCTGTATCTGCTGGGTTCATTTGGAACTGTAGGATGCAATAGAAGTAAAAAAAAAACCCAGAGAGGGCTACCTTGAAATTGACTTGGACCCAGATATACTAGAGATCTAATTTAAATAATGTGTTACATATGAAAGTTCTAGAAAATGTTCTCAAATATTTCTAGAGAAATATCCAAAGTAGAATAGAGAGGAGGAGAAAGACAGGGAGGGATGCAGGTTGTTAATTTGGAGATACTGAACAAAATAAATCTCCTGGGGGCAACAGAGGAATAAAATAAACCCAAGTTACTGATTTTGCCTGCAGCACTATTACAGAAATACCCTCCTTTGGCTGGCGACAGGAAAAGAGAAGGAGACACAAGATTTTTTGAATGTTTGGCCCTAAGGATCATCTCTGCTCTCTTTTTAAGTTGCCCAGGCAATGGAATGATTTGAAACCTCACCTGCTCTCCCATACGTCTCTATTCAGTCATGTAGCCATATAAGCAACCTTTGGTCTACCTGCCGAGACAGCAGTACAGGCTGATGCCAACTACCTGTCCTGTTTGCCTGTCCAACAGGCACTGCGAGGTGTTCTATGGGATGCCCTCCTGTTTTCCTGCTGTAGGGACTCAGCTGGCTTCCTGTATAACAGTTTCGAGTGGGCATCCAGTATTAGTGCAAGTTTCTCACAACATCAGTTGATTCTAATGGAGCCTGAAGGGGAACCTGTATTTTCTAGTGTTGGTTATGGCACTTCAGGAATGAAAATAGCTCTAGCCAGACTAAGCAAGGCTGACTTAAGTGAACAAATATCTCTTCTCCAGGACGTGTAATAACTTCTAGTTACAGGGCAGGGGAGGAATTGACAGCATCATTTCTTTTGGATACGATGATGTCACAGCTCACAGCTTTGGTCTGTTGACTGAAGGAGATTTTGTATTCCCATGTATCTTACCATCAGCACTTTCAAATCCATTTTATCCTTTTGAGAAAGGGGAGGGAGAGGTGGAGGTTGGGTTTTTATTAGGCACAGCTGGTCTGAGGGACGTCATTCCTTCCTAAAGCCGGGGCTGTCTTTCATAGGAAACCGTTAGCAATGGGGCTGCACCATGGGCAGGGGGAAGCACTTGAAGTAGTTTCAACAGCTGGGGGTCAAATTATAGAGAAAAGTGGAGAGAAGTGAAATTTATAATCTATAATTTGAAACCAAAATAAGAATGAGACAAGCTTATTTGAAGGACTGGAAGGAAAAGGATGTGATATATGGCCTGATACAGCCGAGCCAAATGAACGCTGCCGTGGCACTAGTACTTTGCGGACAATCCAGAAAACCAAAAGGGCCTATTAAGGCTGTCTCTGTGGAAATCTAATTAGGTCATACAAACAATCTCTGTTGTTAATAGAACCCTTTAGCCATATGCAGACGCCTTAAGAAGTCTGTAGCAGATATAGGAAAGATCCTGATCCATGAATGTCATAAGAAGTGAATGAGAGAGAAGGAGTAATGGATGAGGAATTGGCACAGGGGAAATTGAAAGAAGAATTAAAGGAGTAGGAGAGGAACATATAAGAGCCAAATTTTTCCCTAGAGATGTTGCACTGTTAGGTGGGATATAATCTATTTTGTTTGCTTGAAGTTAAGGGAATGGAGAAGAGAAATTGGCAAGAAACAATGCATGTTGAGGAAAAAAACCCCAACAAACAAACAAGAAACCCACCCCAAAAACAGAAAAGAACTTCCACAGAAAAGTGTGGTAAAAACAATGATAAAAGGCTGTGCTTGCTGACAGCAAGTGACTGATACTGGGGACTGCCTGTAACATCCTACTGAAAGAGATGTAAAAGAAAGATAAGTGTATGTTAAAAGAGAATTCTAAAAAGACCAGTGGCACCACTTCGGGCTTCAGGACACCATGCAAGAAAGGTGCCAAAAGTGTGTGGCTCCTCACCGAGAGCAGACTCTATCTGTTGAGACAACAGCCCCATCACAAAGTGATCTACTGACCCTTACACTGGAAGTGTGGCTTCTCTTCACACTTACCTTCTTTCCTTCCCAAGCTCTTAGGTAGCAAATAATTACTTCACACCTATTGCTCCTATTATGTCCCAATAATATTCTGACCACCTCTCTAGCAGAGAAACCCACTCCTGTACTTATTATATCTAAGTGTTGAGTAATATTTCTATGAACATACCCTAAAATTTTGAAAGAATTATAGACTTAATCATAGCAGGATACTCTGTAGGGCAGTGAATGTTCAAGTTATATAGCACTGCACCTACAGAGGGAGAATTTAGTATCTGAGTATTTGCAGAAAGCGCACAGTGAATGGTACAGTTGTTCATAACATACTTGGAATGTGCTGTTTGGTAACAAGTGAGGGTACGGTTTTCACATCACCCATTTGGGGTGAATTTGCAGCTGGGATATTCACAGCAGGCTAGTTATTAGCTATTTGCAGTGAGGAACATTGCAAAGCAACCTTTACAAGAAATAGTGCCTAATTTGATATTTCAGAACATCACAGTCCACTTACAAATAGCTCGATACTATAAAGGACCTAATTCATTACTGAAAGTCAGACAGAATCTTCCCATTGACTTAAGTCCCACTAAATGAGATGCCAAAAGAATCAAGACATGAGAGAAAAAAAAAATACTTGAGGGACCTTCAGCAATTATATGCATTTTAATCCAGCAGTGCAAAGGTCCTACAGCATGTTAGCAGCAGTATTTAAGGTACTTAATACCCATATGAGAGACAGAGGAATTTTCCTGCTTTGTTTATGCTGTGCTGAATAATTTCCTGAAGATTGTATAAAGAACCTGTAGTTCAGCCTCTAAAACACACTCCATCCAACCCTTGACTCCCCATCAAGGAACACTGCAAGTATAGCTCTCCTGGGGAAGGAGATGGCTTAGGTGACCTGTTAGGATTCCTTTCTGCACTGTTCTGTATGATTCCACAAAGTAAAACTGGGACTCTCCACTGCTTGCCTATGTAGCCTTCCCAGCAGCAAGTTATAACTAGACAAACCACAGTGAAGTGATTGTCTCAACTTGTTAGCTTAGGTAGTTTTTAGCAATGCATGTTGCCTCGGAACCAAGAGCAAAGTTTGAATACTGCTGGTCTCAGAGGGAAGCCATGAACTTCAGCAACAGCTCTGAAAAAGGCTTCAATAATGCAAGCTACCTGAAGCAGAATTTCTTCAAACTCCACTCCATCTGAATAGAAGTGTATAGAAAAAATATCCTCATTATAGATCACTTTCTTTGCTCACAAATCTGTCATTTGTTATTGTCTATGCAAAGGAAGCACTTAAAGAGCTGCCTGTGAGTACAGCTTGCCATGACTGAGCTGCATTTCACTTTAGATTGAGATGGAACTTGTTCAAGTTTGCCTGTTAAAATAAAATAGCAGATAAAACTGCAAAAGTTTGCAAACAGTGGTTTAAAGAAGGCAAAAAAATAAAAGGACAAAACTTAATTTTAAGTATTTATAAAAAATTAAGCAATATATATGTCAATTATGTACAGGCACCTTGTATATCAGCAGGTGCCACCACATGTAGGAAACTACAGGCACTGATTTGGTAGCAAACTGAGTCGATAGGGTATTTTGCTAGCTCCTATGATGTCATCATTGCTGGATGGCTCTTTGGAATAAATAACCTCTTCCACATGTCCCTAAGCACACAGCTCCCGAAATAAATTTCAATTGCTGTAATGCTCAAGGACATCCTAAATCACCTTGGGTTAATAAGCAGCAGAAATAGAGCAGGAGGGGGATCCAGGATTTGTTTTCATTATTCCACCAGAAATATTTCAGATGAAGTAATTGATAAATGCATTAGATACAATGCAGGGCAATCAGGAAATAAAACCATGAAGGCTGGAGAGATGTTTGTATTGGATTTTCATGCTGAAAAACTGGCAGGACATAGCTCTAGCTTGGATATTGCCAGGCTGTACTTGAAATCATGGTATCATTCAAGATAGGCTGAGATTCCATCACTGTTTAAAGGGCGAGGTGCTTGTCAGGTGTCTGTGCAGAGGTCTGCATTAAGATAAATTTTTCATAATAGAAAGTTGGATGTGAAACTTTTATGAGGAGAAAAAAAAAAAAAAAAACAGGCATGGTACTGTTTGGAAAATGCCAGAGCACTTGCATTCTCACTCACGTGCTGAAACTTATTCCCCTGTAGATGGTCACTGCAGCACAGGCAAATACAACTTTCATTGAGACCTATCTGTAATTCTGGAGTATAAATGGTGCCTTTATCTCTTGCTGTCCCTCTGATCAGGGAAAGTTTAAGACTACCTGAATAGGTATGTTATGGCTGAATAATAGAGAAACATCAGTTTAATTTGAAGTGCCCAGACTTGTTCTTCCAGGAGCTAACAAGTGAAAATGAATCCTTAGCCAGTTTCTGATGGACCTCTTCTAAAAGGAGTTGGAATTAATTATTACAATACTCTATTTGCTCACCAGTCTGTAATACAGAAAAAATTGTTTCTAGATAATAACTTGTAAGCTGCTACCACTGCAACAAAAAGTAGACTCTACCGTAGATACTCAGATCATGTCTCCCTGTATTTTTGAGAGTTTTGGATGCAGCTTCAAGACTTGCACATCTCTGTGATGCACCACAGAGAATACCAGGGTGGCATTCCCAGAAACGTTGTGAAGCTTGAATTTTAATGTGCATATTGATGAGGTTCCAGTCTCTAAATTAGATATCCAAAGTCTCTTACTACTCTTCATAGCAGCACAAAATAGATCCTCCCCACCTTAAGCTCAGAATCTTTGGACATTGAATTGCCTTCGTGGAAAACTGGTAGAGAACTCCAGAGTTCTGCTGCTCTCCAGGAGCTCTGCCTACTTACTGCTCAGTTGCATGTGCACTTATAATGTTGATTTTGAATTACAGAGTTGAACTACAGTTTTCCTAAAATGAACTAAAATAGTCTTGCTATACAAGGAGGGATAGAAGATCTGGATAAAACAAATGGAACCAAGTTTTTTCTGTGTGGAAATAGTTTCCCTGTCCCAAATCCTTCCCCATCTCCTCTCTGACCCACCCTCCATATTTACAGAACATGTCATAGTCACATTGTGCTGCTGTTACGCCTGTTACAAAGCAAACATGCCTAAATAGCAGCCTTTGGGGACTTCTGCAGAAACAGCTCTGCCTGAGAAAAAGACAGTTGCCATTGTTTCTAACTACATATATTCATCTCAGACACCCTAAAGTCTATGGAATGGGACAAGCAGTGGCACAGTGGTGTCCTCATCAGGACTAGCCAGATGCTTCATCTTCATATCTAAAAGCTCCCACCTTAGTTAGATCTATAAAGATTCTCAAGTCACTTTGTGCTGTCATACCATGGTTGAAATCACTCGTGCAGCAGGAGAAACCTTCACATCAGATCTGTTGAGGCAGAGTTGTTGACAATCACCACACGGAAGCCGAGCACTAAAGATGCCTGTGTTAAGACAGATTTTTCTAAGCCTTAGCTCCTTCCACAGTCCTTCCACAAACAGTGAGAGCCTTGTGTGGTAAATTCTAAATATGCCATTCAGGATTGGTCTCAAGATTATTAGCATGTGAAAAAACCTATGTGATTTGCCATAGCAGCATGGTGCAGTGCCTGGTACACTGAAGCAGCTGAGTTGGTGCATGACCGGTGTGTGCTCTCTGACCTCCCAAGAAGAGAGCCCAAGTAGCCTCTGACAAGCCTCGTCCTTCACACCCCCAGACCTTGCTATAAGCACTGTTCCTCCAGACCACTCAGGGCAACAAGAGGAGGGCTGGGACAGAGGACAGCAAGCCCAGGGAAGTTTAGTTTAGCAGGCTATAAATCCCCCTTCCCCTCCTCCCCTCTTTATTGCCTGTCTTTGGAAAACACAATCCGATATAAACCAGAGAGAGTGGAAGCAGGGCAATAAAACTGTACGGCAGGAGCAGCGAGTGTCGCAGGGGTGTTATATTACTGGCATTCCAAGTGGCTGATGTCAGGCAGCCAGCAGTAGAGCCCACAACCCACCAGGGCAAAGACATTTCCCCACTGTCCCTCGTGTCCCTGTGACATCCCTTCTGCTCAGATCCATTCTCACTATTAGGCCATTCATCTCTTCTGCCCTTTGCTACTCCCAAGTCCTTGAATTATGTTTTAAAGGGCTCTGGTTTCAAAGCCATTCAAGTTGAGCACTCATGCCTTTTGGCCTCAATGTTTTGAATCAAGATCTTGAAATGCACAGTGTGTTGTCTGATCCATGTGTCACACAAATTATTTCTAAATATTTATATGGTTAGATTCAAATGTATATTTTTTTTCTTAAAATATTAATTTACATGAATATAATGCTTCTTAAGTAGGACCAAGAGTTCAAAAACTAATTAGCGGCTTTGAATGCCCTGGTTGAGTGATAGTTTTCACAGGATGGGTTTCCAGCACTTTCTGAAAATCAGGTTCCCTTTAAGGTACTATAAATTGGGCACTTAAAATACAGCATCCAATTGTCTTTGCCAGTGCTTATTGTGAAAAACTGTCTTTATCAATGCTTACTGTGAAAAATTGAAGAAAGGCACTTAACCACAAGGAATGATGTGCAAATGTTGCTCAAACTCAAAACCTCTTCCACTCCTTAAACAAGTATGACTTCTTGGGCCTAGGTTTCTTTCTCTTCACTTGTCTTAAGTTAGGTGTTTTCTATAAACTATGTTGCAAAGCTGTAATTTGTAGAGTGAAAGAAATATAACTGGAAAACAGTTCATTCTCCTTTTCATAGGATATGGTTACACAGTCAAAATTAAACCTGCCTAAGTCATGAAGTGACTCTTCTGTAACTAATCTTTTTCTCTTTCTTGTTGTTGTTGTTATTGTTCAGAGTTGGTTTGAGCTGGATCGGTTTCCAGACTCCATTTGTTACGGGGTTTGTATGAATGCTTGCTGGCGCAGGAGAGATGGCAAAACATACAGCTAGGGACAAGGGAACACGAGGTGAACTTTTCTGGGGACAGCCTTGTCTTAAATTGACTTAACCATTTAACAGCAACTTCAGAGATAAGTACCCAGATGGCTTTGTCATCTTCTAGGGATGCATATATTTCTTGAAGTAAGAGACACAACAAACTTAAGAGACCTAATTTTAGATTGCCAAGAGTTTGATGAAGTGAATCTCACCATTATAAGTATATTGAAGCTCTGAGGAGTACACAGAAGTACCAGTAAACTCATTGCAGGGGTAAATTCTGAATATATATTCCCAATAACCTGTACTGTAAATTCTACACCATTTTAAATATGACATGTACTCCATGGTAGCTTCTGAGCATGTTGGGAAAAAATACCCAAATTAACTTCTGAAGTGGTCCAGTTAAAGCACAGTAAATCCCTGTGTAGACACTCTGAGTATCGAAGAGGCCTTAATTCAGGTCAACCTAATTTATTTTGTATTGAAGTAAAACAAATCAAATAAA
This sequence comes from Corythornis vintsioides, assembly GCA_025447755.1. Classification (NCBI taxonomy): domain Eukaryota; kingdom Metazoa; phylum Chordata; class Aves; order Coraciiformes; family Alcedinidae; genus Corythornis; species Corythornis vintsioides. The sequence continues at coordinate 45,313 of JAOEGS010001029.1, read as the reverse complement.
GGTCCCTCTAATCCTAAATGAGAGTAGCTCTGCAGGCGGGTGGAGGGGGCTTAACGCTATTCAGAATTTAATAGTATTTGATAGCAATTACTTAGAATAATCTCCTTTATGAGGTTTTTGGACACTCCTTTCCAATTTGGTAGTACTGTGTAACTGTTTTGTTGAATTATATGGGATAGCTAAAGATGACATTGAAGAGTTAACATTGGAAATTGAATTCCAAAGGGTTTTCTGTACATGAAATGTAGATATTTTAAATTACAAGGAAGCTGGAATATAAATTATAGCTATACAATGCTCTCCATACAATTTCTTTATACACGTTTTTGCAAGTCTACATAGCATTTTTAGATCTGAGCTTTTTGGTTCAAGTCAACACAACACTTTCAGAAGAAAGCTTTTCGATTGTTATCTGAGTTTCCTGGTGTACACCTTCCTGTGGAAGGGAGCCTGTCTTCTACATCTGTATGGATATGTAATGAACTGATTATCATGCTATATTGCATGAATATATAGCACTTTCAATGTAGTGATCCTACAATTCCTCTTAAATGTAAGTGAACAAAGCCTCCCCACTGCCCTGAGAAAATAGGTGTGTGCCATTATCCCAATTTTAGAGATAGGAGAAACACAATCCTAAGAGTGAATTGTTTTGCCTAAGGTCACACATACAGAGACAATGACTGCATGGAATAAACCAAATTCTTCTAAAATCCCTGTTTTGTGACTCAGTCACAAGACTATCCTTCTCTATTGTTTTATAGCAATCCTTTATTCCACTATCTCCCTTTCCAGAAATTCTGCCTTCAGTACAGGCCTGTGGTAGCAACATTGTCTGGCACTATCTCTTAAAAAGGATGGAGAAGTTACTGGTCGTGAAGTTGAGGGCTGCTCTGGCACTATGGTGGGCTCTTGCTGCTCCTAATCCAGTGTATTAGCTTCTGGCAATTCAAGCACCATCTACTGAATTGCTGGGGGTGAAAGGTCAATGCATTAAGCATAGCAGATTAATACACTGCAGTAAATCCCAGAACCAGCACTTTAAGAAGCCAGTAATATTTCACACATGATTGTTCTACCAACTGATTGCACCATCTTGTGAGTGTGTGTGTGTGTGTATTTCTTTTACTCCATTTACGAGCTTTCCCAAGCTCCCCTGTTTAGTGGAGATTGCTGTGTCCCACACTGGTTGCACTTTGATCAGGGAAATTCAATACCTGAGGTCTGGGCTTTATAGGAAAGCAAGGTCCAGATTAAGGGAATTAGCCACAGTATATCACAACTAATAAAAGAGTGATTGAGCCCCACCACAGTGCTGCCCCAGGGGACAGGAGGAAAAAGGAGGGGGGGGCAGTTAGCAGAGGAGTGGGAGGAAGACTTGCAGATAAAGCCATGTCCATAACTAGAAATTAATAAACCTGCTATCCCATTATGTCTCTTACTGTTCTAGTAACCAAACCAAGGTCTTTTAACAAAATGCTTCAGCTACAGCCTTTTATTTTCCTTTTTCCTTACATGTAAATAAATAAATCCCAACAAACAGGAAATTTTTTTTTTCTTTCTGTTAACTGACCATCCCCAAGTTTTCAGTACATCTAAATTACAAATCCTTTTTAGGAATTCTGTGGGTAAATAAATCACATATTGCAGTGATTCTTATGTCCATCTCACCTAATGATAACATTTAATAGTAGGAGCTGCAGTTTCAGACACTTGACAAAAGCAGAACTGGGAGATATAAACACTACCATTGTATGGATGTTAGGCTTTATCTCAAGATAAGTCTCAATAAAAGCTTTGTTAAGAGCTGTTTATGAAGAACCAAATCAAAATCATCATCCTTTCTCTGTACTGCTTCCAAAAAATCAGACCAGATCTGATTATGTAGTTTGCTCTTGAACTGTTGCTGGACTAATTTTGTCTGAAGGGTTTTCCAGTAATATGCCAAGACACAGAATAACATCTAGATATCTAAACCAGGAGATTGTATTTGTCATTTTATAGACAGTGACAGAGAAAGAGTAATGATGAGGCTACCAAAGAGAATCAGACTATTACCTGAAATATTCTGGATAAACTATATTCACTTAGGCAATGACCTTGATTTTCTTCAAATTCCCATTTCCTTGTTTTGTTTTGTTTTGTTTTTTCTGAATTCTTAATTCTGACCAAACTTTTCTTGATTATTTCATCATTTTTTAAAAGACATTTGCTTGAATGAGAGGCAAACCCAGTAAAGCCAGTACACAGACACTCTGTCTGGCATCTCCTTTGTCATAAATATATCTGTGGCCATCTACACTGTTACGGGTGCAGTTGCACATGAGCTACCTGGATTTAGTTCCCAAATTCTGAGTACTAGTCTTCTTGGTTTTGATGTTCTTTGTCCATAATATGTTTGGAAAACAAATGTTTAGATACCAATTTATGTACTAGATTTTAGTGCTTAATAATTTCAGTCTGCCTCTGTACTGCAAAAGCATTTAAGCACATACTGAATTTGACTGTAGTGTGGGTTAGGATCTTACTTGGAGTCAAATACAAGGTTATGTGCGTCAGTGAATCAGAGCAGCAAGAATTCAAACAATACCCATACTGAAAGAAGAACTGCATTAGCTATACTGAGTGCCTTGCAGAGCTATAGGAATCTTGCATGCTGAATAAACAGCAACATCCTCTCCAGTGGCAAATCCCTCTATCTTTTTTACTAAATCTCTTCATTTCTATACTCTTTAGATTACAACATGAACAACAGTGAGTAGTGAAGCCAGTGGAAGGACTATGTTCAACTAAATGCATATTTGATCAGGTTCCTAGAATCCATTTTCATATATTGTTTCTTATGATGTTATTAAAGTAGATGAATACATAAATGGAACTTCTGTATAATTAGGCTGGTCTGTCTGAAATCCTTATTTGCCAGATAATTCTTTTTTCACTCAAATAACACCAGTATTGATTAATTACAGAGATCCTTTACAGTATTTTTTATAACTTCTGACCATGCGCAGTATTTTGAAAGCATAAGCAAATATTTTTTTTTGTCCTCTCATGCCTGGCAGCTTATTAAATTTGCCCCAAGTTTTTGGAAGTACCTAAAGTAATTTTTCTTCCAGGATCAGGGTTTCCTGCTTTCTAACACTTTTGATTTCTGTAAGAGCAGGAACCTGTGCCAAGGCAGGTATTTGTGCTTGTCACATTTTCTCTTAAGCAAACTAGGCTCCCAGCCTTCTCAGCTTTGATATAATTCCAAGAGGTGATACAAAAAAATAAAAAAGAGTGTTGAATTCAAGTTAGAATATGTTGTGAAAAGCTATAAATAATTCATGGACAAATGTTTATTGGTATGTGAACAGAAAATTTTGCTTACATATCAATTTCTAGAAAGATTATTTCCTGACAATTTTAATTGTTTGTAAAAAGTATGTTGAAGTACTCATTAGGATATTATTATTAAT